>JABUQX010085636.1:47500-55000 GCA_015478945.1 Trachelipus rathkii
AAGAAAAAATAATAATAATAATAATCATAATAAAATAATAATAATAATATAATAATAATAATAATAATCATATATCATAATCATAATCATATCATAATCATATAATCATAATAATAATATAATAATAATAATAATATAATAATACTAATAATAATGAATAATGAATAATAATAATAAATAATAATAAAATAATAATAATACATAATCCTATTTCTTATAATAATAAAATTCCCCCAATGTTAGTTAGTAACAATATTTAAAGGAAATTTTTTTTTTATTGTTTCCATTATTAATTATACATTCTTTCTGAATGAACATAACTATACAGGACTCGCACAACTACTACTTCTAAGAATATAATAAATAAATAATAATAATGAATAATAATAATAATGAAAATAATATAATAATAATAATAATTTAATCAGTAATATAATAATAATAATTATAATAATATAATAATAGATATATATATGAATAATAATTAAGAAGTAAAATCGCTATTTATATTTATTTTTAATATAAGCAGTATGTAAAGTTATCTTGTGGTATAGGGAATTGCCACAAAAATATGCGTTCAATATTTTACTAGTCAACTACTTATCGGTGGGTAGTAAAATTAATAGAAAGAAATTGTTCCACTTTTCTAACTATATATATATACTATATCTATTTTAGTATATATATTATATTATATATAGATTATATATATAATTAATGATATATATATATATATATATATAAGTATAATGATGAGTTTATATAGTATATATATTATAGTGAAACGCTTATTAAAATATATGATATCATCGTACTATTAAAACTCAGAACAATGAAGTTTAAGCAAACTACTAGCGGGCTTATCAAAGCATATATAAGTTTCCTCATCAAAGCCGAGAAAACCACATATAAAGCCAGAGTGTAGATAATAGTAGGAAGTGAAGAGGAGTATACAATTTGTCCTAGTGTGTTTAGATAACGACGACAAAAGACTATATAATAATCAAAGAATCTTATATTACGCTATTTAGAAGTTGAAGATAAACAGATGAATTATATATCTAATGAGTATATGGACTGCTACTAAGTATATATATATGAGTAGCTATCTATATCTGGGCGATAGAATGCCACAATATACTAGTATAGTGTATACTTATAGGGTGATGTAATAGTTATTTTAGGTATACTAGGTATAATACATATGTGTATGGTGGTATTATATATATATATAAGGATATATGAAAAAATAGCGCGGGTGAAATCTGTGAAGATAATTCTAGAAGGGAGTAGTATAGTATATTATATATGATATATATTATATATATTATAGGGATTAGTTAGGATAATTACTATTTTTTTAAACGTTTATACATTGGCAGAAATATACCATAATCCGGTAGTATACTGTATGATGTATATATTTATATAGCTGTACCGTACATACCTCCACGCAATTGGTGATGAGCTATCGTGAGGACATGGCTTCGGGCGGAGACGGTTGTAAACGATTTTTTTGTGGTAAAGCGAACCAGGTGATAGCTAACACGCTTAGTGACATAAATCAGATATAACCCGTTTACAAAATTTTTTTATATGCCGCTATTTCCACCACTAATAATAATAGTAGTTATACTACCCTAGTTAGTAAACTTAATAATTGAAGTATATATTATATAATATATAGTATCGTTTATATGAGCTACCTATGTAAGTCATTATGTAAGTGGTGATATGCTGTACTATAGTCACGATAGTTCAGAGTATGCGCATATAGTATATATAGTATATTATATAATAGTAAAATGAATGTGTACATGGAAAAGCGCAGATGTATAATATACTTATTATTTCGAATAAAAAACACCCTAGATTAAATAAAGGGATGTTCGACAGCATGGCCTGGTGAGTGCAATATAGAATGCTCTACTCTCACGCACGACTCGCTCCGATAGAAGTGTTTGACGCACGCAGGACCTCATGAAGCAACTAAAAGAAAGATTGCCGCGCACTTTTAATATGAATGCGAAGTCTAAACAGAGTTTCGCAGAACGAGATAAAGAATGTCTAAGACGCGGGTACATAATCATTCCTGTGAGTTGTTCATCATTGAGTTTGGGGACAAACACTTGCAAGTACATATTCTAGGGTCGCAGGTTCGAATCCCCGCAGGCGCCCGTGACGATGCAATAATATATAAGCTATAAAAAATCATATTATGTTAGGTCATATATTAATAATATATATATTATATAATTAGTATATATATATATATATATAGCGGTATATAGTACTTAATATGTGTATATATGTATTAGTATAGTATTATATATATATAATATATAGGTGATTTATTAATTATATTAATATATAATATTAACACGGGGTTGCAAGCCCCCTCGAAAAGTTATTTAACACGATCAAAGTTGTTTACAGTTTCTTTAATTATAATTTTTAATGGATAATTGAAAAATTAAAATTGAATACAAAGCAGAATTAATAATAAGAAATCAGAAACATATACGTGGTGTCGTGAAGATTTCTTATGATAGGTTGTTCTGTTGAAAACTAGTGCAGAAATCACGAAATAATAAAGACGAATGAAGGCCGGAAATACCACCTAGTCGAAACTTGTGCGTGTACCTGAGGTCCAATCGGATATGATGATGTTTGAAGCATTACATGAAAAGTTTTAGATGTGTTTTAAGTTTTCGAAAATAAAAGTCCAGGCTCTTAAGAGCGTTATATACTCTTCACACTGTGGGCTAGTTACCCATCCATGTAAACTGTTAACTCTGGCACGCGAATGCCAATTAGGCTGAATCCATTTCTGATTATTAGACGCCGCAGTATAGTAGTTGAATTGACCATGGAGTATAAAACAGTGACGCAAGAATTTTCTCCGAATATCACAACCATAGAAAGTTCACTTCACGCGTAATGGGCGACACCAGAATTTGTGTGCGCGAGAAGTTAGATGGGCTCTGTAATACAAGATTCGGAGAAATATTTAAAGCATTTGATTGAAGAAGCTTTAGAGGAGCTTGAATGATCAAGATATTGAATCTTCTTCAAAACCCAGATCTATTTGAATCCTGTAATAATAGCGAAATTTTTATAAGGTTTATTACATGTGATTGTCTCCAACTTCATTCCGTCTATCGCTCTCTTTCTAGTTTAGCTCGCTCACACTTTAGGCAGTGCCTCCATAAGTTAGTTGGAGTGGGCAACTGCTCTGTATGATTCTATATTGAAGAATGGCTGATGTGTTGATTGATTTTATTGCCAAAGATATATTAAAGCAATCAATGCGAGCTGGAATTCTTACTATCTGTTATACATAAAGAAATAGACACATGCAGTACTCTGAGGAATAGAATACCAAAAATTAGCAATAAGAGACATGGGCAACTCTCAATAATATTTTAACTCTTGGATATATATCTACAGTTAGAGACGTCATACTTGCGGGTATGAAATTTTACTGAATTTCATTGTAAATAAATTTTAATATGTTACATGACAGCATTTGTAAGCTAACTGTAAGGGCAATATAGCATTTACACATCATCTCTAATACGTGCACTACACAAGAATGTTTAATTACATAGAAAATTCAGTCATACATCATATACACTTTTTCAATTCATACTTACACTGGGACGAAGGAAAAGCTGACGGAACTCGCTTAGATGGGTGTTCATCAGTTATCGACAATATTATACGGAGTAAGTTTATCAACCATTTTGGCTGTTTATAAGAGATCAAGATGAAGGAAGCTTTTTATATAAATAAATTAGTTTTTTTTTATTGGTTGGAAGATTGCTGATCAAAATGTAGATTCTTTATTCTCTTTATTTGAGAGTACTAGTATAGGATATATATAGGTATATAGTATATATATATGATATATATATATATATATATATATATAGTGGTAATAAGTTGGTGAGTATCATATATATGTAGTATGGTGTGATGATGTAATATGTATTGGGTTTGTAAATGGATGGTTATTATTTGGTGTTCTTGAGAAATAATATAATATTTTCGCATATCAACGTTAGCAGCCAGACCTTTGGAAGAAAATGTGTATAGGTTGGAACCTTGTAGTGAAGGCAGGCCAAATTCGATAATAAGTAGTGTAGCTGGCTATTAATTATGATTTTTTCCTATATTGTCGCTCTTTATCCATATTGAAAAAAGTTTGTTTACCGCCTACATACATTTCATAACAAGTGGAGAATAACAAGGAATAACAGTGAGAGAAAAAACTTTGGTTTGGTTTTGTGACATTTGGTATAAGTTAAAGTCATCATGGTTTGACTGGGTTTGAAACTTTATACACCATTTTAAAATTTTTATTTTGTTTTTCTAATAAACAAGTAATAAGAAAAGTACTTTGAAGCATATAGCTTTTATTATCCAATTCAATTATATTATATACCTATATATATATATAATATATAGTAAGTATAATTATATAAGGGTACTATTATATATATATATATATATAGTATATATATTTATATAGTATATAATATAGTATATATATATATTTTATAGGTGTTTATATATATGTATAGGTATATGTATTGTTTATTGATATTTAGTATTTTATAGTATGTATAGTATTATATTATTATTTATAGTTATTTATTTTATGTATTATTATTGTATAATTATTATTATTAGATGTGTTATTTATTAGTATGTTATATAGTATAGTTGGTTCATATATATATATAATTAATTTATTATATACGTATAGGGTAGGTATTAATATTGATGTATACTCACGTTGGTGGCAAATGTCAACCCGTTACTCCGTAATCGTTTAAGGTAGTGCCTTCTAGGTAGATTCATTTTAAAGGTATTTATTTTGTCTTTCAAAATGATGTTAACACATTTCCTTGTCAAATCTTGGGAATAATATAAGTATATAGTATATGATATATATTATTATAATATAGTGTATGATATATAGTATATAATATATATATATATATATATAGTATATATATATATATATAGATAATATATATAGTCTGGAGGTGTTAGCTAGTAGTGATTTATTCTGTATATATAAATATAAATATAAATATAAATATAAAATATAGATAAATAATAGATATATTTATATATATAGTATATATATATATTATAATATAAATATATATATATATATATATATATTATGTTAGGGTAAAATTATATATATTATGATGTTTATATATATGATAGTAATAGTATAGTATTGGCATTATGTTTAAGGTTAATATTGTTTAGAAAAAATGAAATATAAAAAATGCGTATATTTTATTTATGAGGTATATAATGTAATTATGGTGATGAGGTTATTTTGTGCTGACAAATAAAACATAAAAGATTGCTAAAAAAGTTAGTAATAAAGTCTTAAACATTTAAGATTGTTAGCATGTAGTAGTCATCGCTAAGTAGTGTAGCTGTAAATAATAATAGTTTCTAAAACTCAAGAAATCCTAGTATTTTTTTAATGAATAATTAAACTCTCTCTCTCTGCTTCTCGGGTCGCGTTTGTCGTCTCTCATCGTCTCTCTCTCCTCTCGTCGGGTGTTTCGGTGCTGTTCTGTGGTGTCTGTCTGGTGTCATCTCATGTCAGGTGTTTAATCGTTGGCTTTTTCTCTTCTCGCTGGTCCTGCGACTCTCTCTTTGCTGGCTTTCGTTTCCTTCGTGCTCTCTCTCTTCTTGTCTCTAGTAGTATATGTTGTATGTTGATTAGTGTTTCTATGCCGATTGTGTATTTGTAGATAGTTGATTATATTATGATATTATGTTAAGTATATGTATATTATATAGTAAGGTATTATAAGTATATATATATAATAGATATAGTGCGCACGTTTAAAGCGGTCTCTTTAAATACACAACTGGGTGTGTCAAGGCAAAAACATGTTCCACCACCACGGTGCTATCTGGAGCACGCCGATTCTGAAACAAAACACCTCACGGTGGTTTTTCAACAAAACCTACCACTGCCTTCCTCACTCTCACTTAGGACGGGCAATAGGGGGGAGACACCAGCACACTCGAGGTGGCTTTTGGAATTATTTAGGTGTGAGTCCCCTGTTCGGGTGCACGCTTTTAATTAGGGATAAACTAGGAAGGTATTGAACATACGAGGTGTTGCGGGGTGTGTGGGTGGGTGTGGGGGTTGTAGGGTGCGGTGGGGGGCTGGGGGAGTTCACATTAAACATCGAGATGACAAGGGAAAATATGATAGCGTTCGATTTCTTTTCCGTCGTCGGTCAACCTAGTGGAATAGCATGAGTTGGGACGGGGGGTCGAAATACACAAGTCTTTGCTCCGTACATAGATAGTTATCATTTAGGATGAGTGGCCCCCCCCCCCTTGAGTGGGCGGACAGTGGTTCTATCACTCAATCACTGCGTATAGATTTTTACATGGCAAGATTACCACAATCTCTCTCTAATAAAGAAATCAATAGGTATATGGACAGATGTTAGTCGCAGCAATCAGAGCTGGCAAATCGTGACTCAGAGTTTGAAGTAGGCAAGGAAAACTTATTCTGGGGGCAATACTGTTAGAACAGTTAGGATCCAATGTGACTGTTAATCGTTCTCGAAGCAAAAGTGTACGATAGCGTGCGATGGCTGGGCGCTGAGATGTCGTTTGTGGTGTTTAAGGGTCTTGTCTTTGGCGAGCGGTTTAGTTGTATTGTCATGTTACCTTGAAGAGAAGAGTGTCTGATCATGTCAAGATGACTGGCATTGGGTCTAAACAGTGTGTTCTGCCTGCTTTAAAAGCACTGAAACTTGGCGGTCTTATAAGCAATTTTGCGATCGTCATCGTTCGATCGGACACTGGAGGGTATTGGTGATTTCACTCGTTTGAGTTGTCAGGGGTATGTGTTCAAGGGTGATTGTAAACTAAATAATTTTTTTGTCCAGAGTACAAAAGAGTCATCTCTACAAGTAGGATCATTTACAGACAATTATCGTGTCCATCCCAATATAACTCTGCTATGCACCTAGTCGCTATGCTCCAAATAACGATCTATGTCTAACATGCAAATATTAAAGGTTTTTCGTGTAGAACAGAAGTGTCTTGTAAATATAATTGACAGGCTATCCATTTCGCTAACTGCCCAGTCCTATCACCTTGGAAACCAATAATCAAAAATTTCTTCGCTATATGATGGTGTAAGATCTTGGACATGAGTAGTGTACTAGTAACCGAAATTTTTGAGTTCCCTCAATAGACCACTCTGGCACCAAGAAAAAAAAAATCACACCAGTCATGTATCATCTACCTATTCACACGTTTTCTCCTACCCCTACCACGCGCTCCAGATACGTCCATTATAATGCAACACATTCAGACGCTAATACGAAGATATCTGAAAATCAAACAACACATACCTCATGCGCTTCCACTCGAAATATCTTTCCAACAGAAGCAATCCTTGAACATCAAACTTGGACCATCAAACTTGGACCA
>JABUQX010085636.1:60000-64320 GCA_015478945.1 Trachelipus rathkii
AAATACAAATAAGTAAAAAAAAAAATGTCAAATACCAAACCAACTAGCAATACCAAACGAAAACTTTATTATCTTTGAAATCAAAACTTTCGCAATTTGATAAAAAGAGAAAGTTTTGAAGACTTTTATTTTTATATATAATATTTTTTTTTGGAAATTAAAGTTTCTTATTTAATTTATTTTTATTTTGAAACTTTTATTTTTTTTCCTGTTTTATTTTATTTTATTTTATTTTATTTTGTTATTTTCATTTTCTTTGGATTGTGAGAAAATGTTTTCATTAAGCTCAAAGGAAAGCCGTGTTGCTCTCACAAGGCTTTAATGGACCACACTCTAATTAGATTTAAAGGATTACCTTCATTCATTGACCTTTATTTTCCTTCACTTCAATTAAATTAATAATAAGTAATAATAATAATAATAAATAAATGTAATAATAATAAAAAAAATAATGGACATAGATAATAATAATAATAATAATAACAAATAATCATAATAATAATAATAATAATCTAAAGTATTACACCAAAGTATTAATTAAAAGGTGAATTTTTAGAAATAAAACATATTATTTATTATTATTATTATTATTATTATTATTATTTTATTATTATTCATTATGTATTATTAATTATTATTATTATTATGAATTAATATAATTATATTTATATTATAATAATTAGGAATTTTAAATTTATGAATTTTAAAAAAAGGCAAAATTATAAAATTAAAATTGAATTAATGTGAAAATTATTATTATTACTATTATTATTATTATTATTATTATTATTATTATTATTATATTATTATTATTATTATTATTATTAATATAAATTATTATATTTTTTAATTATATTATTATTATTATTAATTATTATTAATTAGTATACTGCTCTTATTCTTATTATTATTTTTCTTACTGTTGCTTATCATATTATACTATTATTTATTTTTTCTTTCTTTCTTTTTTAAATTTTTTTCTTAAGATATACGTTTCAGACTCTTACCGACTATTTTTTGGAACTAGGATTTCCAGCCTATTAAATTCAGTTGTAGAAAAATTATGATAAATCGGAGAGTTCGAAGCCTAAAAAAATTCGGAAGGATTTCTTTTTTGGCTATCTTTAGCATGTTTTTTCGTTCTAAATATCATTTAATTCCTTTTAATGTTTTTAATTGGCAATTAACAAGAGGAATTTAAAAAAAACTAATTTTAAGGCATTTGTTAAGAAGAAAGATTTTTTTTTATTCATGGTAATAATCATTATAAATAGGTTTAGTTTTTAGTATATATATTAGTGCAAACACACAAGGTTCATACACAAGTTCATAAACACAGAGGCATACACAGATTTATAAATACAGTATATATATTATATATATATTATATTTATATATATATATATTATGATATAGTAGTATATATATATATATGATATATGTATAATATATTATATATATATTTAGGTTTCACCGAAACCACTCACGAGCAGAGGCCCTATTCAGGGAGGGGGTGTTCGTGCAGCAAATAAAAGTTTCATCGGCTAGCGTTAATTACGCGATGAGCACAAGACGCGGCTTTAAGTGATTGAAGATAAATTCAGCAGAAAACACAGGAGAGATGGAAGAGATTTCCACAGAACAGATGTGGCAGGAAGAAGGAAGCACCACAGCGAACTAGCCTCGGAGTTACTTACATTCCACACAAACTCGTGCGCGCAGGGACCAGCCACCTCCCTTGTGCTGCGAGGGCGTCGTAAAGGAAAAGGAACTAGAACGCAGAAATTCTAAATTCCTATTGAACTACCTGCTGTGGCGGTTACCCGTAGCAAGGAATAAAGTACCAACAAATGGCGCCGCAAAGATAAAGATTCAAGTGAGTTGGAAATTAAAAACCAGTGTATAATCTTTGAGTTTTCGACTCTACTCCTGTTTAAAAAAAGAGTGGAACAGAGCCCCCCCCCCCCAAGATATGAGAACAGTTCTCCATACAAGGGCGGATGAGACGCTTGTATAGCTGGAGTAACTTGAGAAGAGGAAAAAGTCTCGCAGGCTAAACAGAACTCCCAGTTTCTTTAGGCCCCCTAGCAACCGTTGTGATGTGAGGTTTCAGACATTTTTTTGTTTATGTTAAGGGCCACTGGATGATTATATTTTCCAAAGGGGAAACAATAGAGCCTTTAAAATTGATGGGAAATTTGAGATATACATTTTAAAAGGAAAATTTGTAGAAGTTGAGATTATAAATTGATGAATTTCTACGAGATTGAGACGACCCCAATCGGAAATTCTGATCCAGATCAGCGAGAATAGAATCGAAAGATTAAGACGAGAGGCAATCTCTAGAAGTAAAGAGGGAGCAAATTGAAAATGAGTTGAAGAATGAAGGGTCGAGTCTCGGCATATTGATGTGGCTAGAGTTTAGAATGTGCAGGTGTAGAAGATCATTAATGAAAAGTAAGAATAAGTAGGAGATAAGAAGAACCCTGAGGAACACAACTATTGACAGAAAAGAAGAAGTCGCTCCATCACACACAGCCGATATTGGAACGATTTGAAATGGATAGCTAGACAAGTGAGGAAAAGATATTTGAGGGGTACTAAGGAGCTGAGCTTGGAGAGCAGCTGACGCGTGCCATATCCGTCAAGATGCTTCTGGATATGTCAAAGCGCCACACGCAAGTTCCCATAGTTCTAAGGGGAAAAACCATAAATCGTTAAATAGGAAGTAATTCACCAAGTAGACCTCAAACGCCGAAAGCGTACTGGTGATCGAACGAAAGAGTATGAATTCGATGGTCTAAGAAGTGAAGTGTAAGAAGGGTTTTCAAAGATCTTAGATAGAATACAGGTGAGAGCTTATAGGGCGATAAAGGATCAAGCGGTTCCTTTTTTTCGGATAGTTGGACATGTGGCTGCTTCCAACAACTGCGGAGAGTGTTAGTATTGAGACATGAGAGAATATAGTTGAACGAGGGGAGGGGCCAGCTCAGAAGCACACTCCTCAAAACACGGGGAGGAATGCCATCCGGGCCACCCGCCTTGCTAACGTTCATAGATCTCAGGAGCCATGCCACCCGATCACTGTAGTTTAACAGGCCAAGACATAGCAAACGCTGAGAGGAGAAGGTGGAGGAGAGGAATGCAGAATCGTCCAGGTTTGAGTTAGAGGAAATATGGAGGCGAAGAGATTGGCTTTTCAGTTGGAGAGTTAGCACCAGATGCCATCAGATCGAATAAGAGGGGAAAAAGATGATTTACAGAAGGTTGGTTAGAGATGTTTTTTGCAAGAGGCCAGAAAAGATTTGTCAGTAGGAGAAGCAAGGAGGGAGGACTTTCGTTTGATGAAAGCCCGCTTTGCTCGTCCAAGAGTATCCCTGCAAGATTTTCTAGTGAATGAAAATTAGCGAGAGTGATAGGAGAACGAGAATTTTTTCCACTCTCGATAAGCGCTTGTCTCTAGCCTGAATGCCAAGAGGAGCAGGCACGATCGAACCATGGATTCTGAGGAGAGAAAGATTTTAGTCGCAAAGGAATGAACCGTGCTCATGCCCGTCAACGATTAGCAGCTCCCATCTTAATGGAGACGCCGAAGCCGTCATCAGAGTCAAAGCAGTCATTCCAATTATAGTAGCGTAGAAGCGACGCAAGGCCGCCCACATTCACCCCGATCAAAGTGCCAGAAGAAAACGCGTAGGCAGGACTTGGAAATGTTTGCGAGAAAGTATAAGTTAAGAGATAATAGGTGTGCTGGTCAGAATTTACCATAAGGAAGCGTAAGGTAGTGCTATTATAGAGAGAAGACGTAGTGGTGAAACATAGGTTCAAGTGTGTTCAAGAATTGGTTGGGGACGATCGGTAATGCGTGTTAGGTTCTTTGGTTTGTTTGCCCAGATGTTTAGAATGCTGAATGATTCGGCCCTTCTCCCCACCTAAATCAGTATGAGAAGGAATCCCACCATCAGTGTTGTGTACATTGAATCCCCTAAATAGAGGACCTCAGTATTTGGATGAGAAGATATAACAGTCTCGTGAGAGGTAGTAAGATATTCAAAGAAAGAGGGAAAATTTGTTCTGTTTGGAGAACAGTAGCAGAAGGCACAAGGTTATTAGTAAGTAGAAGGAGAGGAAAGATTTTGGAGCCACAGAGCATCGAAGTTAGGAGATTCGAGATTCACTGAGACGTGTTACAGGAGTATTAATGTTTACATAGCAGCACACTCCCCTTCAGACGGAGAAATTATGAAATGGAGGGTCTTATAGTTTAGATTTATTAAGAGTTAGAGGTATCTTCCGTCACAACAACAACGGAGGGGAGGT
>JABUQX010085637.1:0-2500 GCA_015478945.1 Trachelipus rathkii
CTTCTAAGTATAAAAATAATTTTATTTTCAATTCTTAAAATATGTGTAAGAATGTTACCTGGTAAAAGCTGAAATTTAGTTGCGTCATCCAATATTAAGAGAAGTTTCTGGACATAAGTTACTCTATCCAAAATAACTACTCCCTTTCCTTTATCAGGGCGACAAATCACTATTGAGTCATCATTCTTCAGGCCTTTTAGCAATTTAAAATCGCCAAAGGAGAAAACAGGAGAAAATATCTTCTTTCCGTTGAACCCATAAAAATATTTTTTGGACCAATATTCAACATCCCTCAGGCATCTGGAGAAATCACCAACTGGTTGAAGTTTGCTAAGCTGGTGAAGCAACTTTTCAAATGATAAGAAATATTTATAAAAATCAAGTTTAAAAATAGGAAGACAAAAATCCAAACCCAAAGATAAAATTCTCTTTTCAGACTCAGAAAGGCTTCTGCTACTGTAATTGAAGATCACTGAATCCCTTCCACCAGTCAGTTCACCACAAAGGCCCAATCTACTTAGTTTATTGTTTTGTCTGTCCAAAGTGCAGGAGCGAAAACGACAAACCTGTTTAGATACAAAAAAACACAAATATTTAAAATCAATAAAAGATACAGACTGTTCCAACTGTGTTCTTAGTATGTTAATTTCCTTATTTAAGTTACTCGAGAGCTTGCGTTTAAAATTAATCTCGTTATTAAGTAGTTTTGATGTCCAGGATTTGTAAAAATGACTGTTTTCAAGAGAAGGGCGGTAAAGTTTAAATTTTAAAAACTTAGGAATATAATTATAGGCCTTACAAATGGATAGAAATCGCAAATCCAAATCTGCTTTTTCAAGTTTCTTAGATGCTGATTCAAATCTTCTGAAGCTCCTGAGTACGACTTCATTATATCTTGTCTTTATAATAGATCCAATAGACTTGTTCTTAGGGAACCTCAACTTTATAAGAAATAAAAAGACGAACAGAAGCTTTGATATCATTTAATTAGGACGTTTCGGGTTTACCCAAACCCATCATCAGCTAAGATATAAATTAAAATTAAATAAATTAAAAAAATTAAAATTAAATTTATTAATAAAATAATAAATAAATAGTAACAATCAATAATAATAACAATAATATAATAATAAATTAGTACAATAATTAATTAAAAATAATAATAACCAATAATTAATAATAATAATAATAATATAATAATAATAATAATATAATATAATAATATTAATAATAAATAATAATAATAATAATAATAATAATAATAATAATAATAATAATAATAATAATAATGATAATAATAATAATAATAAAAATAATAATAATAATAATATTCACAGTAATAAAGAACCAAAAAAGTAAAAAATATAAAACAATTTAAAAATAAAATTATATTAAAACTATAACCTATATTATATTACCTGTTTAGTTGACAGTCTTGGGAAGAATGTACAAAAATAGCAAAAACAACTGCTTATATACTAGAAAATTGGTTGGTTGGTACGTTTTAAAAATAAATATAAATATACATTTGGCACAATATAGTTAATAAAAATAATTACACAGTAATTAAAACAGGATTATTAAAGTAAAATAAATAAATAAATTAAAACCAAAATTAAAACAAAAATAATTTAATTGAGGAGCCATCCGAGTTAAGTTGCGGCTTTGTACTATGTATAAACAGGCTCTCGAGAATTCGTCGTTCAAGTAAACCTGACGCCGAAGACAACACCTTGAAGCTATCCTTTGAAATGTCATGACGGCTCTCTGAAGAGTGGGTCCTGATGGCAGAGTTTTCGGGTGAAGTTAATGGTCTATTTGTTCTATATGAAAGACCCAGATGTTTTGAAATCCTCAGCTGCAGCTGTAAGCCAGTCTGGCCTACATAACGGGCTTGGCAGTCCGCACAAGAATAAGAATAAATAACTGAGGACCTCAAATGAGCCGGTAAAATATCTTTCATTCTGAAAAAAACTATTAATTTTAAAATCATTGACAAGTATAAAAATAATTTTATAAGATGGAAAAACTTTAGAAATTGATATTTGAATGTTTTTAACGAGCTTCGGAGTGTTGGGACCGAAGTAAGGAACTTTTAGATAAACTACTTGCAATGATGAATCCACATCTGGCTGTTTAGGGCGAAAAACGTCTTCCAAGAATTTGTTAACAAGTCTATAAAATAGTTGTTCTGGAAATAAATTGAATTTAGCAAACTGAGTTAAAAATTGAACTTCTTTATGAAAATTTACCCAAGATGTTGAAAGTTTGTAAGCTCTAAAAATTCGGCATGACAGTCCAGATAACTTGGCACTCAGAGGAAGGAAGCTGAAAAAATTGGTACCAAGCATAGTTGTGGTAGGCTTTCTATAGATGGAAGTAGAAAAGCCACCTACTGTACGGTGCACTCTGACATCTAAAAAGGGCAATGAGTTCTCATTCTCCTCCTCCATACTAAACCTAATATTCTGATGTTGAATGTTAAGGTAGTCTAAAAATT
>JABUQX010085637.1:12500-25000 GCA_015478945.1 Trachelipus rathkii
ATGATGATTTTGTAGCGATTTAATGCTGTTGAATAATGATTTGATGAGTTAAACTGAACCTAGTTAAAGGTTATAAGAGATTAATTTTTTGAAAAGAATCCATGGATTAAAGATCGTTAATAATTGTCGAATATTAAAGTATTAGTTGAGAAAGCCTATTAAGAGAATAGAGAATAGAGAACATCTGGAATGTAGAGAATACAGAGAATAGTGAAGAACATAATAAAGTAAATAAAGTAGAATGAGATGACTTGTATTGTTTTTTTAAGAGATTAAGTTGTAAAAGAACATAATAAAGTAATTAAAGTAAAGGTGACCATACTAAACCTTGATTGGAATGTGGAAAGTTATAAAATCTATGTTGCGAGAGTTATCGGAATAAAGCAGTAAATGTAAAACCTTTTTTTTTTTAAAGTAAAACCGTTCCAATTTATCTTAGTATCTCGTTCCTGATTAAAGATATTGTATATATTTGTATAAATAATTTTAAGATTTGACGATGTTTATCCAATACTAAACCTTTTTGTAATATTTATTATTTAAATATAAGTCGAAACAAATTAGATGAAAGTTTAATTAACTCAGTAAACATTTAAAGTTTAAATTTCTTTTGAATTAAATATATATCAAGAAGATACGAGTCTAAAACTTAATTGGCTAATCTTTTTCATTTTCTTTCATTTTCTAAATAATAGAGGGAGTAATGTAAATTTTTTAATTATTATATAAAATCTTAAATGAAATAAAATATATTAGTTTACCTTTTAAAAAGGGATCCTCTCACGTATTTTATGATAAAAAACTCATTTACCAATAAAAGATGGTTGGAAAAGGTATTTGCAGATATTATTTCAGAAAAACGTTATTTTTATATAATGTAATTTATTTTTCTCTATTTTTTGATATAGATTTCATTTCATAAATCGTTCTAAAACTAAAGTTCTGATTTGTTGATGACTTAGAAATTGCCATTCCATTTATAAAAGCTATATCTTTTATTTCGGTTTTCTTTGATGCAAACTAAATATTTATGGACAACTAAAGTAATTTAATTACTATTTTATTGTCTTTTTATAAGCTTTATTAGGTTTATTTTATTAAATCTGTATAATTTTTTTATTTATTATTCAATAATATATAAGGTAAAATCATTATTTATTTGTTAAATTACTTAATATCGTTTAGATTTGCTGTTTTAACTTTTTGAGCTCCTCACTATTATATTTTTTGAAAGACCTATTAAAGTTGTGACCAAAGCTTCCATTTTAAGTTTGATTCGTCGTAATTTTAAGAGTTAGTTAATAGATTTATGTTTTTTTTTTATATTCTTAGTTATCCAAATAATTTATTTATATTTAAATGTGTTATGAAATAACATTTACAAATAACATTAGCTTCTTCCTTAAATAACTTTAATATCCTTATTATTGTTATTTCTTTCGGTTGGCATTTCTAGAGTACGTGACTGTAACCATCTTGATTTATTTTGTTAAGGAAAAATTACTTTTAGGAATGCTTTAAGTTTATTATAAATAAATAAGCCACAGGATTTATTAAATTTGATATAATTTGATGTATTTATTTATTTTATTAATTTTAAATATTCTTAGGTAAAGTAATTGCGTATAATATATTTTTTATAAGGTTAACAATATTTTTGTATTTATTTAGTCCTATTTAGTTATAATGGAAGATTAAAGATTATTTAGTTACCCTTTATTTCTGAGTAAGTACAGTTAATTTTGATATAAGTTAGTTTATAATTTTCATTTGCATTGTATTAAACTTAGTTTAGTTGTAGTTTATTATTATTTAAGACTCGACTGTTAAAACTTCATTTGAGAATATGTTAGGCACGAAAAATCTACTCCATAGGAAGAACAAAGTTAATTTCCTTAGAGTTCTCTCTGCTAGCAACTGTAGTCTGACTACTTTAGAAAGGTCTAACTTTTCAGCTGGCGTCAATCTTAGTTGGTACTGAGTTGACAACCAAGTCTTTAGTTGGTACTGGAGCTTGGCCCCTCTGAGACAGTTGGTACTGTCGCCTAGCTTTAATTAGCTATTCCCACCCGGCATTTAGTTGGTACTATCTGCCAAACCCAAGCTTTTGGTTGGTACCAAAGATTGGTTCCCTTTGAGACAGTTGGTACTGTCGCCTAGCTTTAATTAGCTATTCCCACCCGTCAGACTTAGTTGGTACTGAGTTGACATCCCCGGCATTTAGTTGGTACTATCTGCCAAACCCAAGTCTTTGGTTGGTACCAAAGATTGGTTCCCTCTGAGGTAGTTGGTACTGCCGCTTAGCCTAATTTTATATATATATCATCCGATTGGTACCAGACAGTATAGTAGTTACTAGTTGGTACTGGTACTGCTCCCTTTATCCCGGTAGTTGGTACTACCCCAAGTTTGTAGCCAAGCTTGCCCCCTTTTATGTATCGTTTTTTTATTCCCATTTATGTAAATATTGAACCTATGCACGCTTACTCTGAAGTTGTATTACGCTACCATATTTTGTATTAAATTTATTTATTATTAAAGTTGTCTCTTTTATCCTGCCACCTTTAGTCGTATCTTTAAAGTTCAAACTTTACATTGTTGGCTAGCGCTGGGACTAAAATTTACAATATATATATATATATATATATATATATATATATATATATATATATATATATATATATATATATATATATATATATATATATATATATATATATATATATATATATATATATATATATATATATATATATATATATATATATATATATACTATATATATATATATATATATATATATATATATATATATTATGCAAATTAACAATGTATTATTATATTAGATAATTAACATTAACAATTGGTTTATTTTTTCTCACTTTTTATTTAAAAACATCAGACTCCTCACTAATTCCTAATTAAAATAAACAAAATTCAAACACTTTCCGTTTCTATGCAAATATGTACCTTTCTCGTCCGTCTCTGAAAAGCCGTCGTTGTTTGTCTTGCGAATGAAATTGTCTTTCTTTTCCTCTCTTCAAATAAAGAAGATTCTTTGGAAAAACAAACATTGCAGAGGGATTAATCTCGAATAAGGATTAAATTTTGGTCATACGAAATTAGTTCTTTTTAGTTAATTCAAAATCTGGATTGAAGAAGGATGATAAAGTTTGTTTTCTTTATAATATATATATATATATATATATATATATATATATATATATATATATATATATATATATATATATATATATATATATATATATATATATATATATACCCACCTCTATATATATATATATATATATATATATATATGTCCATATAGGGTCTATAGTAAACCACAGCCCTCAAAATAATTTATGCTATGTAAAGTTGGTAAACCTGGAATTCTGAATTTACGAATCCAATTTTCAAATATAATTCAAATAATATTAACAAAATGTAAAAAGAAATATTTTTTTGTTTATTTTTAGTAGGGTTATGAAAATAAATAAATTTAATTTTTTTTTTTTTTAAATTTGATATATGCACATAAAGTTTGCAGAGACGTCATATATATATATATATATATATATATATATATATATATATATATATATATATATATATATATATATATATATATATATATATATATATATATATATATATATATATATATATTTATATATATATATATATATATATATATATATATATATATATATAAACTAGAGAAAGTGGAAAATTTTAAAAGTTTTTTTTTTTTTTTTATTCGTCGAAAATTAAAAAAAAAATTATTTCACCCCATTTAGGGGGCTCGGAGCCGACGGGGGACAGAGGGGACGAAGTCCCCACAAGTCCACCGGGGCCGAGAGACCCCCGACCTTGCGGCTTCACCCTAGGTATTCCTGCTTAGTTAAAAAAATTTTTACTTCCAAAACACTGGTATTACTTTAACTTTCCCCCGAAGACTCAACCCCCAAAAAGGTGGAAGGAATTTTAAAATATATTCGATGGAAAAAAAAAAAAAAAATACAAAACAAAGCCTAAGACTTTTTTCCGCTGATTCCAAATACATAATTTGTTTTACTGTAGGACCTGCCGTTCCCTAGGTTACATACTGTGAGCATTAAAAATTCTGCATCTATATATAGTTATATATATATATATATACATATATATATATATATATATATAGTTGAAGTAGTTATATATATATATATGTTGTTATATATATATATATTATATATACATGTATATAAGTTATTATATATGTTATTATTATATTATTATTATATATATATATATATATATAGAAGAAGAAGTATATATATATATATATATATATATATATATATATATATATATTATATATATATATATATATATATATATATATATATATATATATATATATATATATATATATAAAACACTCATTGTAGACACAAATAATAAATATTTACGTCGAAATAAACTAAAAATTAAATAAAATGAATTTGAAAATAAATCAATTTGAAGCTCAAAAAATAAAAAAAGTAAGTTCTTTTTATAGCAAATCAAATTTTTAATTTTTCTTTACCTAAAATAAATATATATATATATATATATATATATATATATATATATATATATATATATATATATATATATATATATATATATATATATATATATATATATATATATATATATATATATATATATATTATGTCATCCCTAGTGAGTAAAGGAGTAAGACCCCCCCACATAAAACCCATTAGATTTAGAGGATTAATCAAAATCATAATCAGTTAGAAATTCGATGAAGATCAGAGTTTAATTGCTTAATTTCAAATCGAGTCTATCATCTCTTGTAAGGCAAACGGTTATAAACAACAATTTTGGTGAAATTAGGTTTTCAGTATTACTCGCCTTTCAAAGTGAATTTAGTAATAATGGCGAGTGGATTCGTCATCATAAAATTGGATGAGGTGACGGAAAGAATATTATTATTGAAAAGTAGGAAAAGAATTGGGAAATAGGACAGAACCTTTAGGAACACCATTATTTATAGAATTGAATGTTGGAAGCTGGCAACCTACAAGAGCTTTCAATGAACGACGAGAAGGACATCAGAGTTGCAGAAAAAGGGGCTAGATGTAGAAAAAGGGCTAGATGACGGAAAAGGGGCTATATGTCGGAAAAGGGCTGGATGTCAAAAAAGTGCTAGATGTCGAAAAAAGGGGCGAGATGTCGAAAAAGTGCTAAACGTCGACAAAGGGCTAGATGTCGGAAAAGGGGCTAGATATCGAAAAAGGCCTAGATGTTGAAAAATGATTAGACGTCGAGAAAGGACTAGATGTCGAAAAAGGGTTAGATGCCGAAAAAGTGCTAGATGTCGAAAAGGGTTAGATGCTGAAAAAGGGCTATATGTTTAAAAAGTGCCAGACGTCGTAAAAGGGCTAGATGTTGGAAAAGGGGTTAGATGTCGAAAAAGGGCTAGACGTCGAAAAAGAGCTAGTTATCGAAAAAGGACTAGATGTCGAAAAAGTACTAGATGTTAAAAAAAGGCTTGATGTCGAAAAAGGGCTAGATATCGAAAAAGGGAAATTGTCGAAGAGCTAGACTGTTTAAAACTTTCGATAAAACAAACACCACAACAAAAGATTTACTAGATAAGTTGACGACTAAATGTAAGAGTGAGGTGAAAGAATAACAACAGTAGAATGCTTCATACAGAAGCCAAACTAGAGATAAGATTAGGGAAAATAATATATCAAATTCTCCTGTTTAATAAGGATAGACTCCAAAACTCTGAAAAGAATAAAAACAAAAGCGATAAAATTATAGTTAGAGGGTTATGAGGGGTCCTTTCTTTCGACACAAACACAGGTTGGATGAGCCCCATGCCATGCTTCCGGGAGAAATGAAAGTTCGAAGTTTGTAGACAGAGACGAAATAATTTCCAATGGCAAGGTGCAATTTTCAGAAAAGCAAGTTTTGGAAACAACAAAGGGGCACCTTCAGAACTATACGTCTTCTTAGTGTTAAGCGAAGAGAGAGAGAGAGAGAGAGAGAGAGAGAGAGAGAGAGAGAGAGAGAGAGAGAGAGAGAGAGAGAGAGAGAGAGAGAGAGAGAGAGAGAGAGCATGAATCAATCTTCAGCAAAAATTACAATTATATGCATAAATGAGCAAGTTGGACGGAGGTATAGTAGGAAGAATAGTTCCAGAATCGTCGAAAGGGAAATTAAAGGCAAAGTTTTGAGTGTTAACTCAAAGTTCTCTAGATATAACCATTTAATGGCCGAAAAAGTGGGCAGGTTTTGAAAACTGGAAACGACTTTTATAGAAACTTATAGGTAAAAGGATATTTGTCGTTCTGGATACCTCATTACAGAATACATCAAATATACCGAATTCATCCCATATTTATGTATGCATAAAAATCAAAGCATGATTGATTCCCGTAGGACAGTGGTTTTCAAAATGGTTTCACGAATAATTTCTGGGGTTCCGCGAGAGAATCTCTTGAGCCGATGTAAAAGTTAAAACGTTAATTAACTGACGAGGTTGTTTTAAATACATCAATCGCTCCCTTTCCAAAGAACATTTTGCCTAAAAATTTACACTCAGATACTTGTTCCAATATCTCGCCATCTAACAGATTTCACACAGCTTACCCTTCTCACCAATTACTATCACCTTACTTTTATCTACATTTACTTTCAAACTCTTCCTTTTACACACCATGCCAACTTCTCCAACAGTGCAGTCAAACTTTCTTGAGATTCGTCACACGAAAGCAATGCATTAGAGTACAATAAGCAGAGCACCCTCCACTCTCTTCCATTCTCCATCAGTCTAAAACTTTCTTCTGCCACCCCCACTTCTAATTCTTTCATCACCCCATCCGTATACAATCTAAATAGCCAATCCCTGCCTCACTCCACCATTAATTTTAAGCCATTCGCTTGCCCCTCCATTTATTCTTGCACACGCTTTACTATCAAAATACATACATTTGATTCTATTCAAAAGTGTACTACCAACTCCATATATAACTAACACCTGCCACAAAACTTCCTTATTAATCCTATCATACGATTGTTGCAACTCTATAAAACCTTAATATAATTTATTCTTCTCTCATCTTCTAAATCATTTGTTTCAATGTAAAGATTTGATCTACATATCCTCTACCACTTCTAAATGCACATTGTTCTTCGTCAACCAGTCTCTCAGACACTCGACACACTCTCTCAACCAAAATATTGGCACGTATTTACTCTACAGCCCTCAATAAACTGAGTTCCCTATAGTTTTTACACTTTCCCTATTCTCCCTTATCCTTATATAAGGGTTCAATTACTGCTCTCCTCCAATCCATCGGAACTATGCCCTCTCAAACGCTTTGTTTCATAACTTCCATATCCAATTAATCACAGTCTCGCCTCCATTCTTGATCATTTTATCAGTAATTCTATCTATACCTGTTGATTTACCGTTCTTCAACTTTCCCTTCTCCCTACTAATTACCTCATCTCAAAAATACGTTTCTTCTTACACCATCAAATTCACACACATGCAACAACATCACTTCATTACTATCAATGTTATGCAGATTTTTGGAATGTTTCCTTCCACTCTCCATGTACCTAATTCATGAGTCACGAAAGTACCACCTTTATTCATTATTCTATGAACATTCTCATTACTGTATTTCTTAACCTATCGTACTTCCTTCCAGAAGAATTTCCTATTCCCTTGTAAGACATTCATCCTCCTACCAAACTAATAATTTACTTCTTTTTGGCTCTTACACATGTCTTTCCTTTTTTCTTTCTTATATAATTCCGTACACCATTCTTTCGAAACCTCATCATTGGATTTTAGTACATTCAACCACGCATCTTTTTTTAATTTTAACCGCTTGCATCACCTTTTCATTCCACCACTCACTATTGACATTCTTATTTCCTACTTTAGCACACCCACATACTTCTCTTGCTCTACTAACAAAAGCTTCCTTCATTTGCGTCCAGATTTGTTCAGTTTCATCTTGTTCACTTTCAATTGATTTATTTTCAAGTGCTCTCACATACTTTTCTTTCTAACTGTGTTCACTTAACTTCACACTCTTAGTTCTCTCCACTTCCTTCTTTATCTCTTTCCTCTTCATCAATGGCCCTACCAACTTAACCTAGCATAAAACAAAATAATGATCTGATATTCCCATCTCTGATTTAACATCCATCACATACTTCAGCAATCTACTACTTCACCAACAGAAAATCAATGATACTTTTAATCTCTGATACCATCTCTTCATACACCAACTGTAATGTACTTTCGATTACTTCCGTGCTCTAAAATGTATTACATACATATCTTTTTCCTCATAGAAATCAATCACTTTTCTATCATTCTCATTTTCTTCATCAGTCCCAAAGTACCTGTTATACCTTCCATTTTTCGATCACCTATCAAACCATTCAAGTTGCCCAACACAGTCAATCTGAATTCTCTATTCATTCCGTTCAAAACATCATTTTGATTATTCCAGGTCACACTCTCCTCAACCACACCCTCAAATGGGGTCATATGTTACAACCACACATACTTTGATCTTCTCAAACTTAAATTTAACCATTAATATTCTGATATTCACACAAACAAAATCAAGCATAACTCTGTGCCACAAGTCACTCATCAAAATCGCAAAGCCCTTCTCTCCCTCTCTCATTAATCTCCACTCCAGCACGCACACACATTTCATCCCATATCACTAACCTTCACCGCTTCCTTTCATCTCTATTTCGGTAGCAGCAAGCATTTCGTATTAACTTTTTCTAAATACATTCATCACCCCTCCTCTTCTTGCCATTTATTCCTCTAACACACACACAACCACATGTATTGCTTTTCTAATTTCATTTTGGGTGACTTGGATCATGGGACTTCTCCCCTTCTTCCTTCCTTTTCTCTCCTCTTCTCTACTCTACACTCCAATGCTACATCCTTCTTTCTTCTTTCTTCACCTCTCTTGCTTAAGCACTAAGAAGACGTTAAGTTCTGAGGTGCCCCTGTTGTTGTTTCCAATCTTTTCTGAAAACTATGCCAGCACCTTCGCCATTGGAAATTATTTCGTCTCTGTCCTACAAATTCGAATTTCTATTTCCTCCCGGAGCAGGGCAATGGGGCTCATCCAACCTGCTCAGTCACATATATTGTGTACGAAAGAATTATAAGGACCTACCTTATAATTAAATACTTCATATATACTATAACATAATTAAAATAATTTTATATATATATTATATAATCCTTTTGTATTTTATTATTATTCTTTTCATGAGTTTGGTTACTTAAATCTTATTATACAGAGTTAATTTTGATATTATAATATTAATATATAGTTCTTTTATAATTACTTAATAATCTTTAATTATCTTAATATTGGATCTTTTGATAAGAATAGCATTCTTTAATAACTGGTTTTGTTTAAATTTTTTTTCAACCTCATGCTAATTATCTAATAGTTAGTCTCTAGTCACTTTAATCTAGTAAATAATATATTCATATATTCTAGTTGTGGTGTTTTGGTAATTATTATTATTCGATTTATATTAAAAGCAGTATACATAAGCTTTTCGAACCTAATATTTATCTCATATGTTTTTATCTGATAATTCTAAAGCCATTTTTCCCGCTTATTATTTTTTTTAAATCTAGTTTACTATGTAATTCGGCTACATTATAGTACTCTTTATTCGATAAATTTAGCAGTGCGATGTTCGGACTAGATTTTGTTTTCGGGACGAACTGTCGGATAACTGAAGTCTCGGCGGAGTCTGGCGCGAACCTGGAAATTTCTGACGAGCTTCGCTTACCTTACACTATTCTTCTTAAATCTGTCTCGCTTAACATGTAGAAGTTCTTAGTAGAATCTGGTCATACCTTTTGTCTAACTCGGTAAATAGTGATGCGGTAACTTTCAGCATCGCGATATTATCTGCACTATTATTAAAGAGATCCGCATTCTCGCAATTGGCCCTGAGATGTTGTGCGATATTTATTGTCGAGTATTTTGTATAGAATTTCGACGCTCAAACTTTAAATGAGACTGGAATTCGTCGACTCAATTACTGTGTAATGATATCATCACTATCTCATAGCATGATGTCATATGTATGATCGCAGATGGAAAGATGGTATTCTGCTTCGAAGACCTCTTGCTTGTATCGCAGCTTAGGTATCATCAAATTGTTATATTCTTCATTCTTTTTGACAAGATGTAAAATATCATTCATTTATCAAATGCATTTAAGCTATTTGATAAACCGGGCTTAAGATATTATTACAAAGAAAATTATCAGGGCCTCTACAATTTGTCTCGATGTAATACATTCAATTCTCAAAGTAGAGCTTTTTGAAGATTTACATTATGATTAATGGAAGACGGTTTTAAAGACTGATAAGATGTATATAACAGCTATAAGCTATATGTAAACTGCTTTAGGTTCTGTGGAAATGTTATTAATCTTCATGCTATTTAGCAATTACTTTCTTATCTTCACGTTATAGAGGGCGTTTTTTTCTCGTACAATATTTTAAACAAGTTTTAAATCGGGGACTTTGAGTGTTGAGTTTAAAACTGTTATCCGTTGATGCTCTGATTCTTATTCGCCACTCATCTGAAAAGGAAATTTCACAGATCGAAAATAATTATCAGAGACCAACCTTCTATTTTAGCTAGTTATCACAAATCTTACTTGAACAGATTATTTTTCTACTCCTAGTAGTGGCATGAAGTAATATTAACCACGTTACCAAAAGATGTCTTGTGGCAAATGATTGAAATCCTATCACCAGAACAACGATAAAATTAAATTGCTCTCTTTATTCAGTTGTGGAACAAGTCTAAGTCAAGATATTTACTGCTCAGCTTGATGTAAATCTTGCTAAGGGTACATTCTTGGCCTGTATCATTAGTTGGTTCCAAGTAGAAGAGTATTATTTAGATGGTGGGCAATATATTGATGAGAAGATGAAACCGAATCTCAGAAAAGGCAGAAAAATTCATGTTTCTCAAGCCTAAAACTCCTATATCCTATTGAATTTCAATACTAGTAGCAATTCTAAAAGTATATATAATATACATTGTAAAATAGTTTTCTTTATATGGAGGAGTTGGGGAAAGAGGTGGTTCTGTGGGTTCATTTTCTGAGTTGATGTCTCATTCCGCACATGGGTCAGATTAACAATTATATTTATAGATTTTGGTCTTACATTATGTAAGTATATCTAATAATAAGTACAAAATATAATTTACTACACCATTTTTCTTTTAAATAAAATCATTTAATATTCATACACAATCCGAATGGTGTTAGTATACCATAAAAACGCAAAAAATTTCTAACCTTTTTTAATATATATTTGTATATTTAATTAGCAAAAACCTTAATGTATGGATCACATCTGGCAATTGTATACATCTAATAAACTATAAATATAATTTATATAAGTATATTATATTTTATAGTTGTATATAATTTAAACTCGCATCAGCGGATGTTTTAAATAATACATCGTTCATTCGAGGATACCGAAAACAAATGACATCTGCTGCTCATATCCAGTACTGGAGCTTTAGTTATGTTAGTTAAAATTTGTGGATATTAGCGGGTCATTATATTATGAATTAGTAAAATAGGAATATAGGTATTATGATTAATATGTTTAGGTTTAACTCAATGTGTAAATGCTTGGGGTTTTTCACGAATTAGTCTTTTTATCTTAAATTAAGCAATTTATTTAGATAGTCGGGTTAAGTGTTCAGGAATATAGAGATCAATGTTTATAACTTTTAAATTATACTCATTTTAATATGAAAACCCATTTATTTTCTCAATCGATGAAATTTCAATATTTCAATTAAATATATACATTTCTAAGTAAGAAAAATATATGGAAATCTTGTTTAAAATTTATTTAAATTTTTGCTTTACCAGTTTAGTAAATATTTAGTTTTGTAGTAGTTTCTACTATTAATATTTTTATTATTCTTAATAAAAATAATTAATATTAATAATCATTATGCATTAAGATAAATAAATTGAATATATGAGTAATAATAATATAATTAAATACATAATTTTAAATTAATTTATATATAGATGAATTAATTTAAATAAATTAGAATGAATAATTATTTATAATTTATCATATTTTTTATTTTTATTATTAGTTTATAATATTCTATATTTAAGAGAAAATTATATATTGGATACTAATAATGAGATTTGTATAAATTAAATAATTAATATTAATCTAAATTCTTATGTTAATTAATTCTTAAATAAATAAATAAATAGATACTATTATTCTATCTTAATTCAAATAATCTGTCTCTTGGTACTTATTTAATTTATTCAATAATATTTATTCTATTTACACATATAAAAATTAAGTCATAATAATAAATAATAAATTAATAATATCCTCTTTTTTAATTTTAATATTTTAT
>JABUQX010085637.1:30000-37500 GCA_015478945.1 Trachelipus rathkii
CGTTAATTATGGTACTTTATCGAACCAATTACGATTTCTACTTCTCAGCAACTACGTCAGTTCTCTGTGAGAAACAATTTTGCCATTTTTTAAGTTCCTTTAGTAGCATCGTCGTTGATCGCTATAAAGAGAAGTGCACATTTCATATTTGTTGATTGTATTTTAATTTCGCCAAATTTTATTCAATATATAAAACACAACTATTGTTATTGTTATTGTTATTGTTATTGTTATTGTTATTGTTATTGTTATTGTTATTGTTATTGTTATTGTTATTGTTATTATTATTATTATTATTATTATTATTATTATTATTATTATTATTATTATTATTATTATTATTATTTTATTATTATATTATATTATTATTATTAAAAAAAAAAAAAATTCTATGACACATATGTTTATGTTCAGAAAAAGTTCTGTATACTTTGGTATTTGGTATTCCGATTCTCATTTTTCATCGAGTGGATATAAAAGGAGGGAGACTGTTTGTTTTTGAAATGGTTATTTTATCGTCGGAGTCATAGGATCAGAGGGGAAAATACTTGTTCATATATAATATATAATATATATATATATATTATATATATATTTATATATATATATTAATATATATATATATATATATATATCTATTATAATATATATATATAATATATTAAATATATCATATATATATATATATAGTATATATTATATATATAATAATATAATATATATATATATATATTATATATATATATATATATAATATATATATATATATATATATATATACAGCAAATACGATATATATAATATAATGATATATAATATAATTATATATATATATATATATTATATATTATATTATAGTATATATATACTGTATATATATAATATAATATATTATCTATATATATATATATATATATATATATATATATATATATAAATATATATTATAATAATATAATATATATATATATATATATATATATTATATTATATTAAATTACACTAAATTATAAAAAATAATATTATATATATAATATATATATATTATATATATATATATATATATATATATATATATATATATATTATAGTATATATATATATATATAACTAACAGCAGGCGATCCTAGCGACTCCTACACTCGTGCTTAGCACGAGTTATTATTATAGAAACGAACGATCTTCTTCAAATTTTGCAGTTATGATAAAATCTCTTATTTTTTGGGTGAATAATAGGATCATCTGAAAGAAACATTAAGTAATACAAAGAAAGATTATGTATATTTAAAATAAAGTGTAAGAATCATCACTCCATTGAATAATGCTAGTTGTTTTAATTCATTATAAATGTAACGGCTCGATGCTCTCCGAAAAAGCGGAGAATGAAAATGTGAAGACAGTGTACTATACTATAGCGTGAATTTAATTATTTAACAGTTGTTTTTTTTTCCCTATCTACTAGAATTCTGCTAAAACCTGCGTTTTATTTTTTATAAAAAAATTTAAAATAAACATTTACTTGTCTTTATCATATTTTGGATTAAAAAAAATTTGATATATCTTAATTCTTAATATCGAATTGAAAGAAAAACAATAAGGTACCCATTATACCAATTATATGCTAAAGAAAACTGTAAAATATGGATAACTCAAAATATCTCAATATAGATAATTCATTTTGTTAATTAATATATATTATATATATATTTAATAATATTAATATATATAATAATATATAAAATATATAATATAATAATATATATATATATATATATTATATCACATATATATAGAGAGAGAGAGCATGAGTAGTAAAAAGTTACTGGAGTCGCCGCTGCTGTATTATATAAGTATATATATTATAATTTATAATTATAATAATATATATATATATATTATATATAATATATATATAATATATATTAAGTATTATTATATATATATACTATACTATACTATACCTATAATCATATATATACATATATGTATATAATATATATAATTATTATATATATATATATATATATATATAGCATATATATATAATATATATAATATATTAATATAAAATAATTTATATATATATAATATATCTATATCCTCTGTATGTCTATAGATATACTATATATATATATCCACTTTCGGGGTATATATATATATATATTAATATATATATATATATATATTATTGGTAAAGGTATTACCCCTTAAGTAATTTCACTCTGCTGGGATTGAACCTGGTCCCTAGCAGATAAACGCGTATGTGTTTCGACGCAATACGACACGATGGATAAAAAGAAGAACGCGAGAAATGTTCCTGTAGTGAATATATCACCCAAACCAGAAAACCAGCAATCGCGCTCTTCCCGTCCACACTCGGCGTACGGGTCAAACAGAGCACCGCAAGAGTAAAATACTAGGGAGATAAGGGAGCTGTAGGAATTGTAGGGGAATTAGTTTATTAAGTATTGTAGGAAAGATATATGCTGCATTTTAGTCCAAAGAAGTGCGTCGAGTGACTGAATGACTGATTGTGAAGTGAACAGGGTGCGTTAGGAGTTGTAGATAGTGTGTGATCAATCTTGTACATTGAAACAAATGACTGAGAAAATGAGGGAGAAGAAGAATAAATTGTATTTAGGTTTTGATGGGATTTGCAACAGGGCGTTTGTAGGATACGGACTTAATATAGGGAAGCCTACTGGCAGGTGTTAGTAATATATTGTGTTGGTGGTAGTGAATGGAATCAAAAATTTGTATGACGATAGTGAAGCATGTAAAATAATAACTGGTGTCAAAAGTGATTGGTTTTATATTAAATAGCGGAGTGAGGCAGGAATGTGTTATGTCCCCTTGGTTATTCAATTTGTTTATGGATGGAGTTATGAAAAAATTAGAGATGGGGTGACAGGTTAAATGGTGTTTAGAATGGTGGAGAATGAGAGTGAAGGGTGCTCGGTCCAGACCTAAGTATAGTGTCGGATGATTTGGTTTTGTGTGGTGAGTCTGAAGAGAGTTTAGAGGAATTGGTAGAGAGATTTTGCAGGGTGTGTAAAAGAAGTGGTTTGAAAGTAAACGAGATAAGAGTAAGGTTATGTGTTGTGAGTGAGTGACAGTCCCTCGGTGTGTAGTTAATTTAAGATGGTGAGCAGCTGGACAAGTGTCTGAGTTAAAATATTTAGGATATTGTTGAATGAAAAGAAACGGATGATGCAGATGGTAGTAGGAAAGTTGTGAATGGCAGGAAGGCTGGCTGGTGCATTAAATCGTTGGTGGATGTCAAGGGACTAGTCTTGAGTGCGCTTGGTCTATACATGAGGTATGTTTGTTACTTGTTAATGTATCCGTAGTGTAGGACTCCATGGTCTGGAATAAAAGTATAGATCTAAAAGTTCAATGTGTTTCAGATGGATCAATCTTAGGGGCTTGTTTAAGGTGTGACAAAGAATTGATAAATGAGTATTGACGTATTAGAGAGTTTATTTTTGTAAGAAATAAGGGTAAATGAAGAGAATAAATGAAAGTACGTTTGAGATGGTTTAGTGATGTGGAGGATGAAGGATAGTCGGTTGGTTAAGCGGATGTATGGTGTGAGTTGTGTTGGAATCGGACCGACTGGAGGTTCCGATGAAAAAGTGATTGATCAGTAAACGAATGTCTGAAGGAGAGAAATGTGAGTTTGCAGAGGCGAGAAGAAAGGCGCATAATAGAAGTGAATGGAGGGGTTTGTGAGGGGATATGGTTGTGGCCACCTGGGCCAGGGGATGAGCCCTACACTTGACGATATGCCATAGAAAGAGGGTCCGTCCCGGATCGTGAAGCTCTGGGTGAATTTTCTGACGCGACGAGTTCTTACCTAATTGCGTATTGCGGGGGCGGTAAGCTGGCTTTCTTTTCGACCTTGTGTCATATTCTTCTACTACTTTTTCTTTTCCCATGCTTGTCAACGCACCTTACCTCCAGTCTTGGGGAAAAGAGGAAATGATAAATATATATATATATATATATATATTATATATATATATTATTATATTATATATATATTATATTATATATATAAATTATATAATATATTATTATATTATTATTATATTATTAAATTATTAACTTTTGTCCCCGCTTGAGCGGGGTAGTGGTGCGTACAGCCTTCCTCATTCACACCCCCCCGTCATCTCGCCCTCACTCACCACCTCCTCACTCCCCCTCTATCCCTCGCCAACTCCCTACCCTCTTCCTCCCCCATCCCTCCCTCCTCCAGCATCTCCTTTATTCCATCCATCCACCTCCTTCTTGGTCTCCCCTTCTCTGCCTTCCTATTCCCCTCCGCCTCCCAAGACTCTCTAACCACTCTCTGCTTCCTCGCATTCTCACTAAATGAAAACCATACCATCTTAAACATCCCTTCTCCGAGCTCTTGCCCACCGAGATCCTTCCTCTCAATCACACCTCTCCTCATACATCCCCTATTCCTGATCCTCTCCCTTCTGCTAACCCCACAACCCTCTCAACCCCTTCATCTCAAATACTTCCAACTTTTTCCTGGACTCTAGCTTCACCCCCACAGTTTCAACAACCCAACAGCACTGCTGGTCACACAGATTTTTTCGAAACATACTCATTCTTAACTTTCAAGTGATAGATTCTCCCCCCTTCCATATTCTCTCAGACCACTCAACAGCCCTCATTCCTTCACCAATTCTATGTTCTATCTCCTCCTTCATCCCTCCCCCTTACCCAACTCCATCCCTAAATTTCTAAAAATCTTTACTTCTTCCCAATAACTATCCCCCTACCTAACCTCTAACCCCTCCCCCTCCTCACCTTCCTCCCCTCAACACTAACACTTTACTCTACCTTGGATTTATTTAACCCCCTTTCTGTCCACGACACCCTCTCAAATCCCTCACCAATTACCTAAGCCCCTTTCCGCGTTCTTCGCCCTAGGGCAGTATCATCGCGCAAAACAGATCAATTTCACTTCCCTTTCTATTCCCGTATTCATCAATTCCACCCCCTCCCCTCCCTCACCATTCCTCTGCCAACACTCTCCATAAACAAATTGAATAGCCATGGCGACGACATTACACACCCCTGCCTCAATCCACACACCGTCCCAAAACATCTCACTCCCCTACTAACACTGCTCACACACTTCTGCTATTACTTATAAAAAGGCCCTAAATACCTTTCCCTAAATTACCCCCCACCCCATTTTCCTCCAACACCCTCCACATTTCACCCCTATTCACTCTATCATATGCTTTCTCTAAATCTAAAAAACATCCATACACTTTCCCTTTTCTCTCAATACTTTTCTCTACAAGCATCTTTAGTGTGAACACTTGGTCCACACACCCTCTTCCCTCTCCCTAAATCCTCCTTGTTCTTCCCCCACTCTCCCCTCCGTTAAACCTCTTACTCTCTCAATCAGTATTCTTCCGTACACTTTTCCTACCACACCATACTTAAAAGACATATACCTCTATAATTCCCACATTCCATCCTATCCCCTTTCCCCTTATACAGGGGAACCAAACATCCATCCTCCCAATCCTGTGGTACCTCCCCACTCCTCCAACATTATGTTATATTACCATATACAAGCGCATGTCCCTCCCTCCCTTTAACCTCCATTTCTGCGAAACATTTCCATTCTCACCCCTCCAGGCCTGCAGACTTGCCCTTTTTTTCCTTACTTCACAGCCCTAATAATTTCCTCCATTTGAATTTCATCCTCCCCCTCCCTCCCCACTTCATTTCCCATCCTCACCTCTTGCATATCTTCCTCCCCTACCCCTCCCCCTTCATTCAATAGTCCACTAAAATACTCCCCCCATCTCTTCCTCACCCTATCCCCTCCTCCTATCCAATCCCCATCTCCTCCCTTAATCCTCTCCCCCAACCCCTCCTTCTTCTTCCTTTTTTTATTAACCTCTTTCCAGAACATCTTATTCCCCGATTCAAAATTTTCCGTCACTTTTCTACACACGCATATTCCTCTTTCTGCTGCTTCCTTCGCCGCTCTCCACCGCCCTCTTTGCTTCCACTCTATTACCCTTCTATATTCCTCCCAACTATCTTCTCCCCTACCTCCCACCATTTCACATAAGCCTCCTTTTTCCTTTTCACCACCTCCTTGCACCTCGCTCACCACACTCACTCCCTTCCTTCTGCTTGCACCACCCTTTTTACTTCCAAGGTACACTTCTAGCCTCTTCACATACTGCCTCTCTAAATCTCTTCCACTCCCCCTCCACCTCCCCCAATTCCCGTCCCTCTCACGTTTCTCCACTTGTCCTCCATACCTCGTCCTAAACCCCTCTTACATTGCTATCGTCCTCCAATTTTTCCAACCTTTATCACTCCACTCTCCTACTTTTCTCCTCTTTCCCCTCAGCCAATCTCCTCTCTCCCCAACCCTTAAATCCTGGCGATCACAATCAGTGATCCGAATCCCCCTCCCACGCCCCTCTAAAACACATTTCATCTAATAATACTACCTCTATCCTTTCCATTTTACAACCACACATAATCTTAGAATCGCCTTCCCCCGTTTATCTCACTCTTCCATGGTATAGCTTATGAATTATCAATTTTTTTTAAACCACGTTTATTCCCCACTATTACATTCTTCTTTCAACACATGCAACTCTATCAGACTGCTATCCATTCTCATTCCTCTCTCCTACCTCCAAAGTCCTATTTAATACTCCTTACCTCCTCCCTTCCCACTCAGCATTCAAATCTCCCAATAGACAAATTTTTTCATTTACCCCAAAACTCTCCCAACACTCATTCAATTCTCCCCAAAATCTTTCTCTCTCCTCCTCTCTCCGCTCCATTCACTGGTGCGTATGCACAAATAAACACCCACATGTTCCCCACCGAATTTCACTTTTACCCACATTAACCTAGAACTCACCTGTTTACACACACCCTCACCTTGTCCCACATCTCTTTCCTCATAACTATTCCCCCCCCCTCCCCCGCCCTCACTCTCTCGCTCACCCCCGATACCATACCCTTATATTTGCCGAAATCCAACTCCCTCTTTCCCTTCAACTTAGTTTCTGTTATTCCTAACACATCTACCCTTTTTTCCTCAAACATCAGTCCCACTTCCTCCCTCTTCAAATCCTCGTTTACCCCCCTCACATTCATACACCCCACCCTAATTACCACTCTCCTCCCCATCTTTCTCTACTTCTATATATAAGTCAATCAATCAGGCTGTACGCTTTACGGGACCCCCCACCTTAGGTGCTTCCCAACACCTAGGGTTACCACCCCGCTCACCAACCCACACCAACAACACCAAAATACGTTAAAATAATATACAAAAAAATAAAAACAACTATCAATTTAAATCCACTCCCCCCCCTCCTCCCTATCCCCAACGACAACGCCAACAAAAATACCAAAATACAAAAATACTAAAAAATACAAAGGTTAACCCACACTCTACAATATTTATTTATTCCTACGTTAAAATAGATAAAA
>JABUQX010085637.1:45000-46779 GCA_015478945.1 Trachelipus rathkii
CAATAATAAATCTATTTGCGAATATAGATAGCTAGTACAAGGTTTTATCGTTTTTTTTTTTGCCTGATATCCTTTTTAACTATAGATTTTTAGCTGTTTCTCCAATCTTGGCTTATAGCCGTAACAAATTTACCCCTATTTGAACAGGCCATTATTATAAAATTTATACAGATTTATCTTCTACTTTTTTAGCTTGATCAATTAGTTTTTTTTATTTATATTTTCTGTTACGCAATTCGTGAGAGTGCGCGAGTGTTTTTAAACTTTCTGAATTATTCATATTTTACATATTTGCAGTAAATAGGGTTTTACCGTTTTAAAATTTTTCAGGTTTTATATTTAGGTTTTAGCGTACGAATAAATTTTTCTCATTTCTCCTTTGGTTTTTGTCTTTTTTTTTTTTTTTTTTTTTTTTTTTTTTTTTTTTTTGTGTTGTGTGTGTGTGAGAGGAATACCAATGTTGCACAGGCGTGGCTTTCATTTGACTTTACCAACATCAATTGCTTGCACTCTAACTCTGCATCCATGGAATACTACCTCTCTAACTCTAAACCTAATTTTATGCTCTTGTCTGAGACCCTGATGGCTAAGAATTCATCCTTCAACTCGTTTAATATATCGGCAACCTATAACATTTTATAAATTTTCCGTCTGCATGACGTGAGGTATGTTACTAATGTTCAAAATAGAACACTCCTATAAACACGTCTCGAGAAACTCGAATCTCCTTCCTAACTTCGATGTTCTGTGTCTTAAACTTTCTCCTTCTACTACAATAATTATGCTTCTGCTACTTGTCTCGCTAACAGAACAGATTTTCAGGCCTTTTTTGATTACTTACTACTTCTCACGAGACTGTTACATCTTCTCATCCAAATACTGAGTCCTCTCTATATTAGCGATTTCGAATGTTCACAAAACTGAATTGTTGGGTTCCTCTCCTACTGATTTAGTGGGACGAAACGCCGAATCATTCAGTAATTCTCACAGAATCTGTACGCACAATAATTAAAGAACGCTACACACATTCGGATCGTCCCCAAGCCGATTCTTGAACACACTTGAACTATGTTTCACCACTAGTCCTTATGTCTATAAATACCAACCACCTTCGCTCCCATCGGTAAAGATATGACCGCACAACCTTAAATATCTCTAATTTAATAGTTTTCTTTTTCTCTCCACTCTCCCACCTGCCCTATCAATTTTTACGGCACTTGGAGTCGGCCGATTGCGGGGCAATCGCGTTGCTTCTACGCTAAACTATAATTTGGAGTTCTGCTTTGACTCTGAAGACGCTTCAGCTTCTACCGATAAAGTGGGAAACTGTAATCGTTGATGGGATGAGCAGGTACATTCCTTCTTGGACTAATTCTTTTTCTCCTCAAAATCATGGTTCGATCGTGCTTTGTTCTCTGGCCATTCAGGCTAGAGACAGTGCGTAATCGGGGGTGATAAATTTGTCGTTCTCCTATTCCTCTGCCTAAATTTCATCCACGCTAGAAATCGTTGCTGGGATACTCTTTGACGAGCTAAGCGCGGACTCTTTCATTAAATCGAAAGTGCGGCTGACTCCTTTGTTCTCCTACCTGACAAAATTTTCTGGCCTCTTTGCCAAAAACATCCTCTAACAACTTCTTGTAAATCATCCTTTCCTCTCTTATTCGCTCTGATGATTCTGTTGTTAATAAACTCCAACTGAAAAGGCCAATCATCTCTTTGGCCTCGCTATTTTCCTACCAACTCACCTCCTGGAACGATTTCGGCATTCCTCTCCTC
>JABUQX010085638.1:5000-7500 GCA_015478945.1 Trachelipus rathkii
TCCTCGAATTTACCTACCAATGTTTAGTTTGGGACCTGGAGGCAAAAGTGATCGCAAACGGCGTTATTGGTGTTGTGAGATTTATGTATAAATAATTAATAAATAAAATAATAATAATAATAATAATAATAATAATAATAATAATAATAATAATAATAATAATAATAATAATAATAATAATAATAATAATAATAATAATATTTTTTGCGGTTGTGCATGGTAAAGACCGAGATTGTTATGCTGACTTCTGCTGGTAAGTTGAAACTTCTAATTTTAGTTACCTTGTTAATGAATGCTGTATGTCAGTTAGGCTAGGATGAGATATATTTTTTGTTTAGTTTTCGATATTACAATGTTAATGTAAATTAACATTAATATTTTTGAGATATGTTTGAAAAAAAGTGTTGTATTTTTCATTTAACTTGAAATGTTTGATATTATTTACATCAACAACAACAACAACGACAACAACAACAACAACAACAACAACAACAACAACAACAACAACAACAACAACAACATCAACAACTGCAAAAATTGAAAAAAAATGCAACACATACACAACAACCAAAAGGCAAAAGAACTTTATTTTTATGTTATGTTTATACAATAAGATACTTATGAATCAATAGATCTAATAGATCAATAGATCAATAGGACAATAGATCATGGGATTGGGTAGGAGGATAGAGTGGGTGATTTGATTTATTGATTTAGTGTTTTACTGCTTTAAGGAATGTAAAAATGCAAAATTTTTTTAAGTTATAAAAACATACTTTACCAGCAAATTAAACAAAAATAAATAAGTTTTTTAAAAAACAAAATGGTTTAAAGCAAATAAACAAAATAAAATAAATTTTTTATAGTAAAAACATAATGTTTTAAAGAAAACAAAAACAAAATAAATAAAAAGTTTTTGAGATATGTTATACAAATAGACTTGAATCAATAGATCAATAGATTCAATAGGATCAATAGATCAATAGATCATGGGAAAGTATGGAGGGCTGTTTGATTAACTGATTTTACTGATTTACTGCTATTTACTGATTTTACTGATTTACTGATTTAACTGGCTTTTACTGAATTTACTGCTTTAGGGTATGTTAAAAATGCAAAAAAAAATTATAAGTATAAACATAAAAAGAATTAAATTTTTAGTAAAAAAACAAAATGTTTTAAAGAAAACAAACAAAAAATAAAACAAAAGTTTTTAGAACTCATTATGAGTCAGAGTATGACTGAAATCAATGAGATCAATAGAATCAATAGATCAATAGATCAATGGATGGGTAGGAGGCCAGAGTGGGTGGTTTTGATTTACTGATTTTTACTGAATTTCTGCTTTAGAGTAAATGCAAAACATAACAATTTTTTAAAATAAAAAAATATGACTTGAATCAATGGATCAATAGATCAAATAGATCACTAGATCAATAGATCATGGAAAGGTAGGAGTGTGGCTGGAATGGTAAGTTTTGATTGACGATTTAACTGATTTAAACTTTGCTTTAGAGTATGAAAAAACATAACAATTTTAAAAAAAATATGACTTTGATGAATCAATATATCAATAGATCAATAGATCAATAGATCATGGAAGGGCAGGAGGGCAGTTTGATTACTGATATACTGATTTACTGCTTTAAGGGAATGTAAAAATGCAAAAAATTTTTTTTTTTTATAAACATAAAAGAAATAAATTTTATTAGTAAAAAACAAAAATGTTTAAAGAAAAAAAACAAAATAAAATAAATTTTTATAGTAAAAATAAAAACAAAACAAAATAAATAAAAGTTTTTGTGTTATGTTATACAAAATATGACTTGAATCAATAGATCAATAGAACAATAGATCAATAAGATCAATAGATCAATAAGATCACGAACTGGGAAGATAGAGTGGGTGGTTTGATTTACTGAATTTACTGGCTTTACTGATTTACTGATTTACTGAATTACTGATTTAAGGTATGTAAAATTGCAAAATTTTTAAGTATAAACATAAAAAACAAATGTTTTCTACAGTAAAGCCTGATTCAACTAGATAGGAGTTAGGGAAAAAATAAAAGTAAATTAAAAATCCAATTTTAATATGAAAATATATATTTTATATAGAACAAAATGTAAAATAAAAGTTTATAAACATAAAAATAAGCATACATTTATATTTTAGTTGACGTTTAAAAAAAGAAAACGAGATTTGAAAATAGAAATGTCAGTCTGAGGTTAAGCTAATGTTTACAAACTCAGCACCGCACCGGCTCCAGCACCGGTGCCTGTACCAACTCTGTCTTCTTCTCTGTCTCCTTTCTCCATCTCTTCGCACTCCGTGCATTTCTACTTCTTCTCTTATGCACTCCGTGCATTTAAACTTCCTTTTATTTCAGTTGGGGACCCTCCTCCGGAGGGTTCCAAACACCATTCTTCCTCCTTTCTCGTTTCTCCTTCTTCCTCCTTCCATTCCTCCTTCTTCCTCCATCCTCCATCTTCTCTTATGC
>JABUQX010085638.1:10000-17500 GCA_015478945.1 Trachelipus rathkii
AATGATATTTTTCTCTTCTATATGATTTTTTCCTTTGTAATTTGGCGTTTCGGTTCAGGTTTTCCTATTCTGGCATAGTAAACTTCGATTGAATGTGACAAGAGCTTTCATTTTAAACCTTTTTATTTTAGTTATCCTTTGTTTGAGGAAGTTTACCATTTCCGGGTTTGGGCCTCAGCCCGAAGGGCGGAGGCCTTACCCCTTCGGGTGATCCCCCCTCTCAGGATTCACACCCTTTCAAGGGGCGCATCCCATTGGGTTTTCTCTCGGGAGGTGATGTGTTGCTTTAGATACTCTTGGTTAATGAAAACTGTTTATTCGTAAGTTAGGTACGTTATGTTAAATATTACTATGACAGTGTGAAATTAACACTGATTTGTTAGAGAAATGATGAGTTTTGTAAGATATTACTGTGTTAACTGATGATGATGTGTTAGAAACGTGAGCCTAGGTTAAGTTTTTGTTGAGTAGTGTTAGGTTTGCCGAGAATTTTGCTAATGTCTACGTTTATTCATAGTTCAAATGTTATACTCGAAACGAGTGACACTTTGATGAAGATAGTGTCAATTCATAGTTCAAGATGCCGGTATCTTTGATAGATTGGTCACTTTGTTAAGGGATTTTGTTAGATAATACGGTTTTACCTGTTGCTGATATGCGGGAAAAGTGGGAACATATCGAGTATTGTATGACCTGTTAGCTACTTTACCTTTGATAAGTAGGGAATTTTCAGGATGTTAGCGGATTATTCATACGCGAGGTATGTTAGGTTTGCATTTGTACATTATATTCTTAGTTCAGGTTATGATATGTTAGCTTTATTGAAGCTAAAACTTTGTTGCGGGATGGGTGGGTAGGGGACTGCAGGGATGGGTGGTTTGATTTACTGATTTACTGATTTACTGCTTTAAAATCAGTAAACTTTTACGCTTTACTGTGATATTTTATTCAAAGAACTTATTTTTATGTTATGTCAGGATAAAATTTTGTTATTTTGTTATGTTTGGTTAAAACTTTGTTATGTTTGCAATTATTCGTTGGGTATTATGATATTTAGACGAGGTTATGATGTAAAAAATTTGTTACGTTAGCTTTATATTCGTTGTCAGTATGATGATTAGACAGGGTTATGTTAAATTTTTGTTAAATGTTACGATGTTAATGTAAAATTAACATTGGTATGTTAGAGATATGCTTGAAAAAGTGTGAATAGGTTACGTTTTGTACGAAGTGTTAGGTACTTTACTGTTGTTAAGTGCGGAAGTTTGTTAATGTTAGTAGTTTATTCGTACGTATGGTGTGTTAGGTTTGTCGTTGTACATTATATTCTTAGTTCAGGTTATGTTATGTTAGCTTTATTAATGTAAAAACGTTGTTACGTTAGCATATATTCGATGGTTAGTATATAAAGAACTTATTTTTGTGTTATGTTTATCCGAAATGATACTCGAAATATGACATGAATCAATAGATCAATAGATCAATAGATCAAAAGGTCATGGATGGATGGGTGGGGAGGGGTTGATGGTTTGATTTACTGATTTACTGCTTTAAAATCAGTAAACTTTTACGCTTTACTGTGATATTTTATTCAAAGAACTTATTTTTATGTTATGTCAGGATAAAATTTTGTTATTTTTATGTTATGTTTGGTTAAAACTTTGTTATGTTTGCAATTATTCGTTGGGGATTATGATATTTAGACGAGGTTATGATGAATTTTTGTTAAATATTACGAAGTTGATGTAAAAAATTTGTTACGTTAGCTTTATATTCGTTGTCAGTATGATGATTAGACAGGGCTATGTTAAATTTTTGTTAAATATTACGATGTTATTGTAAAATTAACATTGGTATGTTGAAAAAATGCTTGAAAAATGGATAGACTGCGTTTGTACGAAGTGTAGGTACTTTACTGTTGTTAAGAGCGGAAATTATTATTATTATTATTATTATTATTATTATTATTATTATTATTATTATTATTATTATTATTATTATTATTATTATTATTATTATTATTATTATTATTATTATTATTATTATTATTATTATTATTATTATTATTATTATTATTATTATTATTATTATTATTATTATTATTATTATTTTTTTTTTTTTTTTTCTTTTTTGTCTAAGTTCATTTCACGTCAATTTGGCTGTATAGGTCTCCTTTGTATACACATATTACCATAGTGAACCTGTTTATTGTTATTGTTGTTGTTGTTGTTGTTGTTGTTGTTTTGTTGTTGTCTAACGAGAATATATACCCTTTTGAACTGATATGGTTCGTTCGTGCGTCGTATTCTTGCTTACTTTCTTCTGATTGGTTGAAAGAAAGAATCTCATTACCTTTAAGGATTGTTTATACACTCTATTTTCATCAGTAGGATATTTTTCGCTGTGCTGATACGATGACATCTCCCCGCATCTCTACGCTTGTTGTTGATATCTTCACGAGGAGTTTCGTTATTCCCAACGATGTGTCATTTATATTTAATCGTAAACCGAATGGCTATCGCTACATTGCCTGTATTCCAGCCAGAGGATCAAATAATAGACCCTTATTCAGTTGTGTTGATGGATTCATCAAGATTATTGACATCGCAGCAGCATGGGTAGAGGATAAGTGTGTGTTATCCGATGGATCGACGCTTAGTGAAATATCTAACTGGAAAGACAGCGTAAGTGGTTCTAATAGAATAGACGTTGTGTTCTTGTCGTGTGACGATATTAAAACCCTTGATGTACGCAACTATTGGAAACCCATCGATTGTGTGACCTTCATGCGTACGTGTATAGGTTTCACAGTTCGAACATCTGAAAATATTACAGCATTGCTTAAAATAAAAAACGAATTAACATCGCACCTTAACGATGTTGACATACTTGAGGACTTAATACATATAGCACATGGTGTAATCTATGATATTTACACCGAAACATGTGGTTTCTCGTATAATGCAGTATACAGGAGTGCGTTAATAACTATCAGCTTGGATGAGTTTACTTCTCTCTTGTATGAAAGAATGAGTGCTGCTGAATCGACATACGCCGAAAAATGGTTTAATGTTGCTGAAGGCATTTATACTTACATTCTTTCAAAGGGTGTTGAATCTTTAGAGAGATATATAGAACTTACCCAAGTTATGTTGAATCCTATGTTCTCTGATTAGATGAATTAATATATTTAAAATAAACATGTTTTTATGTATTTATATATTTTTATGTATTTATATAACGCTCTTTTCAATGAAAATTATATGTTATAAAAATGAAAACTTGTTTTACTTCCCTCGTATGTTCGCTTTATTGACTAAGTTGTTAATGATAGCTGTTTATTCGTCTGGTTTTTGTGTGTTAAGTATGTTATGTTCATAGTTTAGCTTTACAGAGGGTAAAACTTTACGTCGTTTGTCTTTACTTGTTAGGTATTATGATGGTTAGGTAAGGTTATGATAAATTTTTGGTAAGTAAAATTCCAATACCAACTCTTTCTAGAAGTTCAACTCTGAATCCTCTCACCAAATTTCAGTCTTCTACGAACATTTCGATTTTTTAGGGTGGGGCCCACCCCCCCTTATGGGGGCGCACGGGGACGTAATCTCGTCGTAGACGAGGTTACGTTACCATCTAACTACCCTTCAAATTTTAGCCCGATACGATAAGTTCGGAGTCGGAGGCAGGATAGCAATCGGAGTCGGATTCAGAACCGGATGAGAAGAAGGAACAGCGGCGGAAGCCAGAGTCGGAATGCGTAAAAAACGATTCCTTGCAGGAATCGTTTTTCGACTCAGAATCGATTCCCTTCGGTAATCGATTCTTCGTATCCAAATTACAGCTTTCTACGATCAATTTAATTTTTTAGGGGGCTACATCCCCCCTTACGGGGGGACGCAGGGGTACGTAATCCCGTCTACGACGAGATTACGTCATCATGCTCAAACATAGCTCATCTTAAGCCTAATCTCCACGCGCTCGGAAGCCGCAACAAGGGCGTAGCGGCTACGCTCTCGGGGGAAGGTACCCCCTATATACATCTTAGCGACTTGAAATTTCGCGTGTATCGAGCTTAATACCTCAATAGATTATATTCCAAGTTTGAAAGCGATACCTTTTATACTTTTCGAGAAAAAGCTGTAGGACGTCAAATGGCTACATCACTACTCAAACATTCATCTGAAATTAATATTTTATTTTTTTTTTTTTTTTTTGCACCATATTGCTTTTTCTCGCTAAAGAATTTACAAGAGGTTGGGTGTTTCACCCCACTTTTAGAACCTTTTTTCACTTCCAACTTCCAAGCTTACTTCAAATAAATAAATATTTTTGAGGATGGAAATATTTAGGCCAATAAAAAGAGGTATATATATATATATATATATATATATATATATATATATATATATATATATATATATATATATATATATATATATATATATATATATATATATTTATTTTTATTTATATATATATATATATATATATATATATATAACCTATGATATATATATATATATATATATATATATATATACAACTTTCTGTTTTACGACTCCGTCAGTTTTTAATTTTTTTTTTGTTTTTTTTTTAATATATTTCTAGTATATAATCCTAACAATCAATTTAAGTGGTAACGGACATGATTCAAAAATATATAGGACCTTTTACGTTTTACGACTCCGTCAGTTTTTAATTTTTTTTAGTTTTTTTTTAATATATTTCTAGTATATAATCCTAACAATCAATTTAAGTGGTAACGGACATGATTCAAAAATATATAAGACCTTTTACGTTTTACGACTCCGTCAGTTTTATTTTTTTTATTTTTTTAACTAAAGGAATACCCAAGGGTAAACCGCAAAGATGGCAGGAGTCGGGGTCTCTCGGCCTTCTGGGGGAACGACAGGGTAGGACTATTTCCCCCGCTCCCCTACGGGGTATGGAAAACGTCCCCCTCTGTCCCCCGTCGGCTCGAGCCCCCTAAATTTTTTTTGTTGTTATTTACTTCTTTAATATATTTTTTTTACATTTTTGTAATAAGCTTTATACTCTTATTCCAAATATGTAATTGGTTTTTCTGTAAGTGTCGTACTTTTCGAGATATTTTTTTTTTTGAGTTTTTTTTTTTTTTTTTTTTTTTTTTTTTTTTTTTTTTTTAGTTTTACATTTTTGTAATAGGTTTTGTACACTGATTCCAAATATGTAATGGTTTTTCTGTAAGTGTCATTTTTTTAGATATTTCATTTTTGAAAAAATATTTAACATAAATGTGATTTTTAAAAAAATTATTTAAAATATATATTTCGAACTTTTGAATCATGTCCGTTACCACTGAAATTCATTGTTAGTATCATATAGTAGCAATATATTAAAAAAAAAAAAAAAAAAAAAAATCAAAACTGACGGAGTCGTAAAACAGAATAGGACCAATATATATATATATATATATATATATATATATATATATATATATATATATATATATATATATATATATATATATATATATATATATATATATATATATATATTTATACTGCTATATATATATATATATATATATATATATATATATATATATATATATATATATACTATAACTATATTATATATACATATATATATATATATATATATATATATATATATATATATATATATATATATATATATATATATATCCTTCGCACATTACTAACTAAAACTTTAGTAATCTCGAAATCAATAAAAATAGTTCGTGTCAAAAAATTTCGTACCAAACTCTTACTTTCAAGTCTTTATTTCAATGCTTTTATTCCGGTCTTAAAGGACTGGCAAAGTGTTCATCGAAAGTTTAGTATTAATTTCTTTCATTTGTCTCTGTCCGACACCAAAATTCTGTTTTGAAGAAAGCGATAGTTGCTCAAAACCATTTCTCTCTCTCACACTCACTCTCTCTCTCTCTCTCTCTCTCTCTCTCTCTCTCTCTCTCTCTCTCTCTCTCTCTCTCTCTCTCTCTCTCTCTCTCTCTCTCTCTCTCTCATTGTTAAAAACTTGTCAATATCTACCTTTCCCACTTTCTGAATCATATTCAAAAATATAGTGATAATTTTTAAGAGAGGAAGAGAGAGCTGAAGGAAATGAAGTGCAGTTTTTCAAAGGTGCTTGAAAAGTTTTGGAAAAAATATATAAAAAAATTCATAATAAAAAAAATAAAAAAAAGTAAATTGATTACAGAATGATTACATTTTTATTTTCACTCCATATTAAATATTTTCCAGTTTATTTATTTGAATTGTACTATATATATATATATATATATATATATATATATATATATATATATATATATATATATATATATATATATATATATATATATATAACATATATATATATATATATATATAACTGCTGCTCACTGTATATATAACTACTCTTCTCTTATATATATATATATATTTCTTAAAGTAGTAACCTAGTGTTTGAAAAAGTCAATGTTTCAAAGAAATATGTCTGAAACATATAACAAGGGCCAAATTGAAAAGCAGCACTAAATGATTTTATCCAAGTTTATCATAATTAAATGGGCATTTCATGGTACTTCTACAAACATCAAGGTGGTTCTGGTAGTCAAATTGTCCGGTTCATGTTTAAAAATATAAGTCTGTGATAAATGACATTTTATCCGAGATTTAATTGATAACTTTCAAATTGGTATCTTGTAAATGTGAAGAGAGTCTTGAATTCTGTATTGGTAGCTATGCTGCATACCTTTTTCATTGTCTTAGTAGCAACAATATATTACCTTGGATAGAGACTTTTGATGGGCAAATGAGGTTCAGTTCATGGAGCTTAGTAAATATCTAAGAGGATGAAATTGTTCAGTTATATGACTTTCACAACCTGATAATGAAAAGTCAGCTCGAACCATTTGGGAAGGTGAATTGCCAGCCGATAAAGGAACCATCTATGAAGGCGAATTGCTAGAAGGTAAAGGATTCATCTGGGAAGGTGAACTACCAGGCGGTAAAAGATCCATCTGGGAAGGCGAACTACCAGCCAGTAAAAGATCCATTTGTGAAGTCGAACTACCAATCGGTAGATGAATCATCTGGGAAGGCGATCAACCAGTCGGTAGAGGAACCGTCTGTGAAGGTAAAGGGAGTACGGTAGGCTTCAAACGACTAATTGAAACGACATCCGTCCGTCCATCAGGAAATTGTATGTTGTAGCAGCGATCCATCCTTTGAAGAACTTTGTAATGCAGAGTAAGGTACTTCCAAACTCTTCCGAATGCGAACGACTCAAAGATAGACATGGTACAGGCTTGAAGTTCGGCAGGAATGTATGATGAAGCACTGGAGGGATGAAGAGGTGGTAGCTGTCGAAAATCCAATTGTTTCATGTGAACCATAAATTTTTTCATGATGTCGTTGCAAGAATCTCTGTTTATAGGTAGTTGAAGAAGTTCTAAAGGAAAAACGGGCGTTTTTTCGGTTACTGTTTGAAAAG
>JABUQX010085638.1:22500-35775 GCA_015478945.1 Trachelipus rathkii
TATATATTTGTGTGTATGTAATGTATATATATATATATATATAATATATATATATATATATATATATATATATATATATATATATATATATATATATATATATATATATATATATATATATATATATATATATATATATATATATATATATATATATATAATATAACTACTATATATATATAACATATATATATATAATAACAACCTTATATATTATATATATATATATATATATATATATATATATGCTTATATATATATATATATATATATATACTATATTTATAATCATCACCGCTCACGGGCAAAGCCTTATTCAAGGAGGGTGTTTCACTCAGCAAAATTTCAACTAACGCAAATTGCGCAGATGAGCACAGACGCAGGGAGTAAGGGAGATTAAATTGAGTAGGAAGCACAGAAGATGGAAAATTCCACAGAACAGAGGTGGCGAGAAAGAAAAGGAGGCACCGCAGCGAACTAGTCTGGGTTGCTAACATCAACACAAAACTCATGTGCTGACACAGCACCCCTTGTGCTGCGAGGGCGCCTTAAAGTGGTGGTACGCGAGTGAAAAGCTCCCTCGAGCACCTGCGCTACGGTACCTATATAAAAGAAGATAAAGCACCAACATCGCCGCGCAAAGGGTCAAGTGAACTAGAAAGTACAAGGACAGTTTATAAGTCTTTTAGCCTTTGACTCGACCCTATCAAAAAGCCAGGTGAAACCTAATTTAGATATGAGCAGTACTCCCATACAAAGGGGGCGGATGGGACCCTTGTATAGTGGGGTAACTGTGAAGAGGAAAAAAAGTCTCGCAGTCTAAACAGAACTCCCGGGTTTCTTTCTTGCCACCCTAGCAACCATTGTTATGTGTTTTTTAATGGTATTTTTGTTTATGTTAAGGCCAAGGATGTTTTATATTGTCAACAGGAGAACGAGAGAACCGTCGAAAGAGATAGAAAGTTAGAAGGTGTCTTAGCGAGTTGAAGAAGTTGGGTTTTTAAAGAATTAGATTTCACAAGGTTGACGACCCCACCCGGAAAGTCTATCCAGATCAGCGAGAATGGAATCGGAAATATTAAGACGATAGGCAATTCTAGAAGTAAAAGAAGGAGCAGAATTGAAATGAGTTGAAGAGTGAAGGGTCGAGTCATCGGCATATGAGTGGATAGAGTTAGATGTGCAGACGAGAAGATCATTAATGAAAAGCAAGAATAAAGTAGGAGATAGACAGAACCCTGAGGAACACCAGTGTTGAAAAGAGGAAGAAGAATCGCCCCATCAACAACAGCCGATATTGAGCGATTTGAAAGAAAGCTAGACATAAGTAAGCAAAGAGAAGGAGGAAATCCAAAGGAGGGGAGCTTGGAGAGCAGTGACGCGTGCCATACCCCGGTCAAATGCTTTGGATATGTCAAAGCGCCACTACGCAATGCCCACGTAATTCCTGAAGGGTGGAAAACCATAATCTGTTAGATAGGAAAGCATATCACCAATAGACCTCGAGCGCCGAAAACCGCCGTACTGGCGATCGGGAAAGAAGGAGTATGAGATTCCAGATGGTCTAAGAAATGAGAGTTGAGAAGGGTTTCAAAGATCTTAGATAGAATACAGGTTAGAGCTATAGGACGATAGTTAGAAGGATCAGAGCGGCTTCCTTTTTTCAGAATAGGTTGGACATATGCGCGCTTCCAACACTGAGGGAAAGTGCTAGTATTGAGGCATAGAGAATATAGTTGAACGAGAGGAGGGACCAGCACGGAAGCACACTCCCTCAAAACTCGGGGAGGAATGCCATTCGGGCCACCCGCCTTCCTAACGTTCATAGATTTCAGGAGCCCATGCACCCGATCAAATGTAATCTCAGGCAAAGGCATGAAGGACACCTAGGAGAAGAGAGAGGAGGAAGAGGAATGCCAGAATCGTCCAGGGTTGAGTTAGAGGAAAATATATATATATAATATTATATAATATAATATATAATATATATATATATATATATATAACTATATCCAATATATATATATATATATATATATATATATAAATTTATATATATATATATATATATATATATATATATATATATATATATATATATATATATATATATATATATATATATATATATATATATATATATACTTTCTCTTTATATGCTAACTGCTGCTGCTCTATATATCTTATATATATATATATATATATATATATATAGAATACTGAAGCAATGACCAGACCTAATAATAAGATGAAATCGGTGATAGAAGATGCTATAAAACCCCTAATTGAGATAACGAGAATTTCCCTTCAAATATCAAGGTGACGATGTCAAGAATTTTCCAAAATTTTCTTCTTCTATTTTGGAAATAATCGAGCTCATGATGAGGAAGACAAAATTCGAAAACAAAAATAGTCTAATTATTTTATTTTTTGAAGAAAAATAAGATAAAAATTAGAAAAAAAGATAAATATATATATATATATATATGATATATATATATATATATATATATATATATATATATATATATATATATATATATATATCTTATATATAAATATATATATAATATATATATATATATATATATATATATATATATTTATATATATATATATATATATATATATATATATATATATATATATATATATATATATATATATATATATATATATAACTATATATATATATATATATATATATATATATATATATATTTTAACGCTATAACAGCCCATGCTGCTGCTTAACATAGCAGCAACCAATAACATAATAACAATATATAACTATATTTATATCATAACCTTTCTTTCAACCTTAATAATATATATATATATATATAACACCTATATATATATATATAGAGAGAGAGAGAGAGAGAGAGGTAGCGCACTCGCGGGAATTATGTCCCATTTGGGTTCTGGTGTAGGGTCTCCCCATTACATTCCGGTGCATAATAGTTCAAAAATTTCTCTAGCGTTTCGTATCCACTCATCCTCCAGAACCAACATCGTTACAGGACATCACCCCTATATCCCCATACCATATACACATACTTATATCCACACCCCTCCTAGTCAACATTTTACAGAAGCCCCTATCCCTTATAACCGTGTGTGTGGGAGAAAATATTTCCTACAACGTATGCTCTTATTGTCGTAAAAGGCTAGTAAAGGGACAGTGGTAATTTTGTTGGCTGCCCACTACCACTTATCTTTTGCCAGAAATGCCAATGCATGCCTCGGAGAAGGTAGTGATCTCTGTAAGCGATGAGCCTGCTATCTTTTCGGCGGCATTCATGCCAGCAAAATCATAATATGAGTACATGGAATGTCAGAGGAATAAATTTTGAGGAGAAGAGGAGAGAGGTGATGGATGGATTTAGAAAGGACAAATTTGATTTGCTCGCTGTGACTGAAACAAAGATGAAAGGAAACGGTGAAAATGAGTGGTTTGGTGTGAAATGGGTACATTAACTGGTGTGGAAAGGAATGAGAAGGGAGAGAAGGAGTTGCAATTCTGATGAGTGACCTGTGGTACAGAGCTATGGTAGATTTTGTTTGTGTGAGTACTAGAATTCTAAAGGTTAAATTTAAGTTGGAAAAGGTCAAGGTATGTGTGGTTGTGACATAGGGTCCCTCTGAGGGTAATGCTGAAGAGAGTAAACTGGGAATATCTGAATGATGTTTTGGATGGGATGAATAGGATCTTCAGATTAATTATGTTGGGTGACCTTAATGGTTGGATAGGCGATCAAAAAGGGGATGGTATAACAGGTGACTTTGGGGTGTAGGGAGAAAATGAGAATGGTTGGAAGGTGATTGATTTCTGCGAGGAGAGAGGTATGTGTGTAAGTAATACTTTTTTTAAACACAAGAGTATTCATAAGTATGCTAGAGTTGATGAAGGTAGAGATGGCATCGAAGTGAAAAGTATGGTCGATTTTGTGTTGGTGAAGAAGATGTTGAAATATGTGTTGGATGCTAAATCAGTGAGAGGGTTAGGAATGGGATTATCGGATCATTATGTTGTTTTATGTAGCATTAACCTATATATATATATATATATATATATATATATATATTAATATATCATTTATATAGGCCGATATATATATATATATATATATATATATATAACTCTTTATATATATATATACTCTTATATCTATTATATATATATATATATAAATATATTTATATATAATATATATATATATATATATATAATAATATATATATTTTATATATAACTATATATATATATATATATATATATATATATATATATATATATATATATATATATATATATATATATATATATATATATATATATATATATATATATAAATATAGCGGCCGATACCGATACCGATACTCTATTTTTTTAGGTGCCGATACCGATACCGATACCGATACCGATACTTTAATTAATATAATAAATACACAGTAATAAGATATAACATTTGTGTACTGCTAGGAACTCAATATTGCATTCCCTGTACAACCAATACTTAGTCATTTATATTTCATATTTGGTTGTGCCCAGAGTATATTTATTTATAAATTAAAAATAGTATCTTTAAAGAATAATAATAAATGCAAATATAATATTAATAATTTTTTATGTTTGTGTTTATTCCAAAAATATTCCATTTCCATTTTTCCAGTAAGTATATTAGCAAAGTTTAGCTACTAGCTTTTTAGTTTTAACATTACAATTTACAAGAAGATTTTTAACCAGCTACAATATAAAAGAATAAAAATAATGAAAGAAGAGACCTCAATTAATCAGCTGAAAAGAATAAAAAAAAAACGCTATTACTCAAACATGACATAATAATAATATACTCCTTTAAGATAAAGATAGATATCATTCAATACTCAAATTCAAAAATTCGATAAATTGTGATGCAAAAACATTAAGCTTTCACTAGTATCTGGTGAGAGCCTGTTCCTTTTTGGGGTGTTTACATTCCTACCTACACTATAAATACGCTCTCTCTCGACTGATGAAGGAGGTGCTGATAATTATTTGCCTGCAAGCACTGATAATAATGAAAACCTTGGCCCATTTTCATGCCACCGCATGAAAGGATTCTCTTCTGTAGGCAGCATCTCCATGTTTTCGTAGAACCTCATCTCCTCTTCACAGATTGCAAATTTGAATTATCTTTGTTCCTTGATGACTGTCTCTTCAGTTTCTAAGATGAGGTTCCTTGGTGTGATTCCTTTGAAGGTGAATGTGATGTCAATGCAATTTTGGCCATTATCAAAGGCTAACATATCCAAATCCTCATCTTCAGTAGGTTTTTTTGCTGAAAAGCCACCATCGTCACTATCAGTGCTGTTGCCAGGGGTTGCAGATAAGGCGGCTTCCACTTCTGTGAATCTTTTTTTTTTTTCAAGCGAGCAAGCTCCTCGGTTATGCTATTTAAATGCATTCTAGAAGTGGTTCACCGTCGGAGATGCCATTCTTGTGGGGTTTCAGCTAGCATAGGAATTCCTTATTAGAACCTTTTATTTATTTTTTTTTACTGTTGTCACCGCCGCTCACGGGCAGAACCCTATTCAAGGAGGGTGTTGAACGCCTCAAAAAAATTCATCTAACGCAAATTACGCAGATGAGCACAGACCGCAGGCTTTAAAGTGAGGGAGATTAAATTGGGTAGGAAACACAGATGAGGGAAGAGAATCCAAAGAACAGATATGGCAGGAAAGAAAGAAGCACCTCAGCGAACTAGTCTGCTGTTACTAATATCAACACAAAACTCATGTGCCAACACACAGCATTGCTGTGCTACGGGCGTCGTAAAGTGCTGGTACGCGAGTGGAAAGTTCCCTCGAGCACTTACCGCTACAGTACCTATAGAAAAGGGATAAAGCACCAACATCTCGCCACAAATATAGAGGGTCAAGTGAACTAGAAAGTACAGGACAGTTTATAAGTCTTTTGGCCTTTGACTCGACTCTATCCAAAAGCCGGGTGAAACCAGAGCCCTCCCAGATATGAGAGCAGTACTCCATACAAGGGCGGATGAGACCCTTGTATAGCTGGAGTAACTGAGAAGAGGAAAAAAAGTCTCGCAGTCTAAACAGAACTCCCAGTTTCTTTGAGGCCGCCCTAGCAACCGTTTTCATTTGAGGTTTTCAATACAATTTTTTGTTTATGTTAAGGCCAAGGATGTTTATATTGTCAACAGGAGAGACGAGAGAACCGTCGAAAGAGATAGGAAAGTTAGGTGTCTTAGAGAGGGAGATTTGTAGAAGTTGGGTTTTTAAAGAATTAAATTTCACAAGCTTGAGACGACCCAACCCTGAAATTCTATCCAGATCAGCGAGAATAGAATCAGAAAGATTAAGACGAAAGGCAATTCTTGAAGTAAAAGAGGGAGCAGAATTGAAATGAGTTGAAGAATGAAGGGTCAAGTCATCGGCATATGAGTGGATAGAGTTAGATGTGCAGGTGAGAAGATCATTGATGAAAAGCAGGAATAAAGTAGGAGATAAAACAGAACCCTGAGGAACACCACTATTGACAGAAAAGAAGTCGCCCCATCAACAACAGCCGACATTGAGCGATTTGAAAGAAAGCTAGACATAAGTAAGCAAAGAGAAGAAGGAAACCCAAAGGAGGGGCTCGGAAACAAGTGACGCGTGCCATACGGTCCAAATGCCTTGGATATGTCGAGCGCCACCACACAAGTCTTCCCATAGTTCCAAGGGCAGAAAACCATAAATCTGTTAAATAGGAAGTATATCAACAGTAGATCTTGAGCGTCGAAGGCCATACTGGCAATCGGAAAGAAGGGAATGAGATTCCAGATGATCTAAGAAGTGAGAGTTGAGAAGGGTTTCAAAGATCTTAGAAAGAATACAAGTTAGAGCTATAGGGCGATAGTTAGAGAGCGGCTTCCTTCTTTCGGAATAGGTTGGACATATGCGTGCTTCCAACACTGAGGAAAGTGCTAGTATTGAGGCTTAGAGAGGAATATATAGTTGAACGAGGGGCGGGGTCAGCCTGAAGCTTACTTATTCAAAACTCCGAGGAATTGCCATCCGGGCACCGCCTTCTAACGTTCATAGATTTCAGGAGCCCATGCACCCGATCAAATGTAATCTCGGGCAAGGCATAGGACACCTGAAGGAAGGAGGAGGAAGAGAATGCCAGAATCGTCCAGGGGTGAGTTGTAGGAAAATAGGAGGCCAAAGATGATTGACCTTTCAGTTGGAGTATTAACAACAGAATCATCAAAGCGAATAGAGGAAAGGAGGATTTACAGAAGTTGTTAGAGATGTTTTTGGCAACAGGCCAGAAAGATTTGTCAGTAGGAGAACCAAGGATGTCAGTGCACTTTCGTTTAATGAAAGTCGCTTTGCTCGTCAAAGAGTATCCCAGCAACGATTTCCTAGCTGAATGAAATTTGGCAGAGTGATAGGAGAACGAGAATTTTCCACCCCCAATACGCACTGTCTCTAGCCTGAATGGCCAGAGAACAAGCACGATCGAACCATGATTTTGAGGAGAAAAAGATTTAGTCTAAGAAGGAATGAACCTGCTCATCCCATCAACAATTAAAGTTCCCAGTTTATCGGAGAAGCTGAAGCGTCTGCAGAGTCAAAGCAGTCCCCATTATAGTTAGCGTAGAAGCAACGCCATGCCCCCAATCGGCCCGATCAAAGGGCCGTAAAAATCATAGGGCAGGATGGAGATGTTGGAGAGAAAACATTAATATTAAGAAATATAAAAGTCGTGAGATTGTCAGATTTACCGATAGGAGTGAAGGTGGTGTATTTATGAGAAGGACTAATGGTGAAACATAGGTCAAGTGTGTTCAAGAATCGGTTGGGACGATCCGGAATGTGTGTAGGTTCTTTAATTAGTTGCTCCAGATCATTGAGAATACTGAATGATTCGGCTTCCTCCCCACCTAAATCAGTATGAGAGGAACCCAACAATTCAGTGTTGTGTACATTGAAATCCCCTAAATAGAGGACCTCAGTATTTGGATGAGAAGATGTAACAGTCTCGTAAGAAGTAGTAAGGTAATCAAAAAAGGCATGAAAATCTGTTCTGTTAGGAGAACAGTAGCAGAAGCATAAGATTATTGTAGTAGAAGGAAGAAAGAATTTTAAGCCACAAACATCGAAGATAGGAGATTCGATATTCTCGAGAGACGTGTTATAGGAGTATTAATAATAAAAAAAAAAAAAAAAAAAAAAAATCAGACGGAAATTATAAAATAAATTATAGTTGGATATATTAAACGAGTTGAAGGATGAATTCTTAGCCATCTGGGTCTCAGACAAGAGCATAAAATTAGGGTTAGAGTTAGAGAGGTCGTATTCCATGGATGCAGAGTTAGAGTGCAAGCCATTGATGTTGGTAAAGTCAAAAGAAAGCCACGCCTGTGCAAATCTGCTATCATACACGCACACACAAAAAAAAAAAAAAAAAAAAAAAAAAAAAAAAAAAAAAAAAAAAACAGACAGAAACAAATAGACAAAAACCAAAGGAGAAATGAGGAAAAATTATTCGTACGTTAAAACCTAAATTTAAAACCTAAAATTTTAAAACGGTAAAACCCTATTTACAGCAAATATCTAAAATATGAATAATCCAGAAAGTTTAAAAACACTCGCGCACTCACGAAATTGCGTACAAAAAAAAAAAAAAAAAAAATACTATTGATCAACTAAAAAAGTAGAAGATAAATCTGTATAAATTATAATAATGGCTGTTCAAATAGGTAAATGTTACGCTAAAGCCCAAGTTGGAGAAACGCTAAAAATCTAAGTTAAAAAGGAAATCGAGGAAAAAAAAAACATAACCTAGTACTAGCTATCTATATCGAAATAGATTTATTATTGAATCTAAAAGTTTCTCATAATTTTTCACCCAAAAAGTAAGAAGTATCGGCTAAGTATCGGCCATATTAACCGATACCGATACCGATACCGATACCCCAAAAATGGCCGATACTACCGATACCGATACCGATACCGATACTATCGGTACATCCCTAATATATATATATAAATAAATATATATATATATATATATATATATATATATATATATATATATATATATATATATATATATATATATATATATATATATATATATATATATATATATATATATATATATATATATATTTCTGTTTTTTTTTTTTGTGTGAGAGAGAGTGTGTGTTTATATATATATATTTATATATATATATATATATATATATGATATATAACATATATATCCAATTGTCTGATTGCACCAGTGGTGGCTTGGCCATATCTCTGTCGAATTATATTGATCCAACTCTTAGTGGTGGGAAATCTTAATTTAAGAACAAAAAGCAACACCAGGGCTTTAGACAACGACATGGAGAGAAACTTTATTGACAAGAAAAAACGACGTTTCGGAACTCGACTGATTCCATCATCAGGCTATAAATAATAAAATAAAATAAATGGAACAAGTATAAATAATATGAGATAGTCTAACAATATAAAACTAAGAAATTCATTAGCATACAAAACTTGTTTAAATTAGCTTACAAAAATGTCACAAAAAACAAAAGTGGGTTAACAGAACTGGAAACTCGAAAATTAACATAGAAAATATTAAAAATATATAACAAAATAAATGACATGAATGAACGGTTTTTATATATTATATGAGGGATAACTTTTTAAAACCTGCATAATCAATTAACACTTCAATGAAAGAACAAACACGTGAGGAAACTTACTTAGTTACAATAAAATGCATTACACTCGAAAAAACAATACGGGTTGAAGAATGACAAAACTTTCCATCTGAGAGGTTAAAGCAATAGTAGTTTAAACGGGCCACTATCGTTGTTAAGGGTGGGTTTGATGTCGGCAATATGTAAAGATTCTAAAATATTTAAGTTGGTTGGTGATTTTTTTGTTTGGGTTAGTATGGAAAAATTTGTGTGATTGAAAGAATGGTCGTGCGTGTGAGCGTGGTCACGTATAGCGGAGTGTGAAGGGGAATTGAGTAGAAGGTTGGTTCGTGTGGAAATCCCTCTATGCTCATCTATTCTTACAATGAGTTGGCGTAAACTACTACCAACATAAACGGCATCACAGCCGTTACAATTGAATTTGTAAATAACAGAAGAGAGGAGCAGCGAGGGTGTTTTTTCTTTATGGTTACAGAAAGAAGAAATTTTAAAGGAGGAATTGAAAATCAAGTTGATGTTTAATTGTGGGAAACTATTATTTAAAACGTGGGCAAGGTCCTTACGTAATTTAATGTAAATATGTTCATAATAAGGTAGGGGAATATATAATTTTAGTTTAGGGGTTGAGAAAGTAATGGGGGGAGGGGCCAATTCAGCATTTAAGAGTTTGTTAATAAATTTGTGTATGAGAGAGGGAGGGAAGAGGTTTGATACGAAAAAATTTGACAGAAAAGTGAATTCTTTGTGCAGCAAACTATAAGAGGAAGATAAATGAAAGGCTCTGTATAAAAGGGTTTTAATACTCATTATATATAAAAACAAGCCGATTATGCCTCAAAAAGTTTAAGCCAAGTCCTGTAAAGGTCTTTTTTCTAAAAAATTGAAGTGGAGAAATCTGATGAAGTTTTTCTGATGAATAAATCCAAAAATGGAAGGGAGCTCTCCGACTCATCCTCATGGGTAAAAGTTATGTTGGGTAACTGTGAGTTTACATAGTCAAAGAAATGAGGAATTTTGTTTTTGTCTGTAAAAAGTAGGAACGTATCATCCATATATCTTTTATAGAATGTTGGTTTGAAGAAGGGGGGACAATTTTCAAGCCAAGATTGTTCGTGGTGTATTAGGTATGCATTGGCCAGGATTGAACTTAATGGAGAGCCCATAGCTAGAGAATTAGTTTGTGCATACAATACATTATTAAAAAAGAAATATGTGTCTTGGGCTGCGAGTTGCAAAAGTGTTTTAAATTCTGTCTTGTTAAAACCATTAAATTGTGTATTTAAACGAAAAATGTTATCTAGTAGGATGTTAATGGCATCATTAATGGGGATATTAGTGTAAAGTGATTCGATGTCAAAACTAGTCATGAAATAATTATGTAGATTAATAGTGGATAGCCAGTTCTTGAATTGGTAGGAATTCTTTATTGTATAATCATTAGTCGAAAAAGGAGTTAGTAGAGGGACTAAGAATTTTGCCAGTTTATAATTGTGAGTCGTAAAAGCTGTTAGAATGGGTCTGATCGGTACGTTGTTCTTATGTATTTTCGGGAGACCATACAGAATGCCAGGGGACGAACCATGGGCATAAATGTCATTAAAAGTGGATTTGTTAATTTTATTAGCTTTTAGGAGTTTTCTAAGGTAACGGTTTACTTTGTCTTCCAATGAGAGGGACAAGTTAATTGGGGTTTTGTTAGTAATAGGGTTAAATTTTGACGTGTCGGAAAGAATGTTTTTTAACTTGGCGACGTAATCTGGTCTGTTCATTAATACTACTCCCTGACCTTTGTCTGGTCTGCAAATAATGATAGATGTATCTTCTTTAAGAGATTTCAATGTAACAAAATCAGACTTTGAAATCAAAAATGAAAAAATTTTTCTTGGGTTGAATTTATAAAAGTGTTTATGGACAATCTGTTTAATTTTTAGGGTAAACATTTTAAAATCTAAATTATAAGGTTCATGATTTTTTAAAATGTGAAGTAAATTTTCAAAAGCTCCAAAATAACTAATGAAGTTAATATTAAATCGGGGGAGGTTAAAATTTAAGCCTAGGCCTAGTAATCTCTTTTCATTGGACGAGAGTAATTTATCTGAAAGGTTAAAAATGTATTTATCAGCATCTGGAAGGACACCGTCAAAATGTAAATTGAGCGATCTTAGTTTATTTTTATGTGTGGATTTGCAAACCTCTATCCGCCTTGAAACAAGCGTTGATAACTTATTAGTAACAAAAAGAAAATCTATAAATGACAAATTATTTTGTAAATTACTATAACAAACATGGTAACGTTCATCTATCTGTTTACATTCTCTAAACTTAAAAGCTATTTCTTTATTCAATAACTTAAATTGAAAACCACGGTACAAGTTACTGTTATAAAATCGCTTAGTAAATAGTTTAAATCTGATGAATTTCGGGATAATATTATAAGCCTTACATAATTTGAGGAATTCGAGGTCCAGTTTGCGCTTCTGTCTTTTGTAACTTAGTCCCTCCAATTGTCTGATTGCACCAGTGGTGGCTTGGCCATATCTCTGTCGAATTATATTGATCCAACTCTTAGTGGTGGGAAATCTTAATTTAAGAACAAAAAGCAACACCAGGGCTTTAGACAACGACATGGAGAGAAACTTTATTGACAAGAAAAAACGACGTTTCGGAACTCGACTGATTCCATCATCAGGCTATAAATAATAAAATAAAATAAATGGAACAAGTATAAATAATATGAGATAGTCTAACAATATAAAACTAAGAAATTCATTAGCATACAAAACTTGTTTAAATTAGCTTACAAAAATGTCACAAAAAACAAAAGTGGGTTAACAGAACTGGAAACTCGAAAATTAACATAGAAAATATTAAAAATATATAACAAAATAAATGACATGAATGAACGGTTTTTATATATTATATGAGGGATAACTTTTTAAAACCTGCATAATCAATTAACACTTCAATGAAAGAACAAACACGTGAGGAAACTTACTTAGTTACAATAAAATGCATTACACTCGAAAAAACAATACGGGTTGAAGACTGACAGAACTTTCCATCTGGGAGGTTAAAGCAATAGTAGTTTAAACGGGCCACTGTCGTTGTTGAGGGTGGGTTTTATGTCGGCAATATGTAAAGATTCTAAAATATTTAAGTTGGTTGGTGATTTTTTTGTTTGGGTTAGTATGGAAAAATTTGTGTGATTGAAAGAATGGTCGTGCGTGTGAGCGTGGTCACGTATAGCGGAGTGTGAAGGGGAATTGAGTAGAAGGTTGGTTCGTGTGGAAATCCCTCTATGCTCATCTATTCTTACAATGAGTTGGCGTAAACTACTACCAACATAAACAGCATCACAGCCGTTACAATTGAATTTGTAAATAACAGAAGAGAGGAGCAGCGAGGGTGTTTTTTCTTTATGGTTACAAAAAGAAGAAATTTTAAAGGAGGAATTGAAAATTAAGTTGATGTTTAATTGTGGGAAACTATTATTTAAAACGTGGGACAGGTCCTTACGTAATTTATTGTAAATATGTTCATAATAAGGTAGGGAAATATA
>JABUQX010085639.1:0-47500 GCA_015478945.1 Trachelipus rathkii
GATGTCATCGTCGCCGTCATCGTCATTAGAATCTCTTATTCCAAATGATAATAAACTTGAGGAATTAATGGAAAAGGGTGTAACTAGAGACACATTACGTATGGGATTTGAACGCGAGATAGTCAAAAGAGCCTTAAAAAGGCGATTGATGCAAACCGGTAAAATATTCTTCATAATAAACGACTGCCTCGATGCAATTTTAGCCGAGCAACGAAATTTAGAAAATGAAACAGGACCATCGACCACCGACGAACGCTCTAACCTAGTGACACTAAATGATCCGAGCGCGATTGTAACGACAGCTTCTGAAAGTACGAATCATAATACTCTCTCTTTCGAATTTTCTGTTTCGATAACTACTGACGAAACTGAACGAGAAACCATCGGGGAGATTGTCAGACCAATAACGTTAAATGATCCTAGCATGAACGCGATAGTCGCTGATGACAGCGCGCAAAATATTGAAAACGCTAATGATATTTCTATGTCGATTATCACCGATGAACCCGAACGAGAAACAACCGAGGAAAGTGTAAATCCAATAGCGTTAAACGAACCGAGTACGGGTTTGATAACCGCCGATGACAGCGGGAATTACACTGAAAACGCTGTTGAAAGTGGTAACGACCTACCTTATATCGATGATCTCATGGAATCGAGTATTGAAATAGCTACGCCTATCTCTGAAGCCCCCAATACCTCGTCGTCATCAACGGTAGAACCATCGCTTAAGAGCGAATCGCGATCTCGAGAAACGGAAGCGAGCACTTTTTTAAAAGACGTGATTTGCAAAGTTTGTTTCGGCAAAGAGATGGAAATTACATTTTTACCTTGCAAACATATGTTAGCATGCTCATCTTGCACACTCGCTCTTACGTCATGTCCTTGCTGTAGGACGCCGATCAAATACGCCTTTAAAACGATCATTTCTTGAAAAAGATTGTACGAATATATATATATATATATATATATATATATATATATATATATATATATATATATATATATATATATATATTATATATTATATATATTTATTATATAAATATATATATATATATATATAATATATATGACTATATCATATATATGCTATAATAGTATATATATATACTACATTATAAACAGATATAGTATGCAGTACCCTAATTACGAACATGTATCAACGATTTATTATTATTTTTCCATAATAAAGAGTTAAACTTTATTACTTAATTTAGCAATTTTATTATCCATTTAGTTAAATAAAAGGTGATTTCTTAATCTTGATCAGTTAAAAAAATGAGTTTCATAAAAACACCATTCCTTATTGTTTGTGATATGAAATAAAAAAAAAATTTTTGGTGTTAAGAAATCGTAAACGTGTCGGTGATATAAAATCATTCAAATAAATTCTTTCTCAGGTCTATATCGAACGCTATATACTATTCGTTTTTATCTCAAATTATAATAGTGACGTTTCGTATGGAACGCTTCAGAAACTAATATAAGTCCAAGGTATTAGTATAAAAAAGCTATAAAAGTTTTTTTTTTCATGTCAAATTTTTTTTAGGTTTTGGACTTAGACCTTTTTGTTTCCACTGTCTTATATTAGTTCCAATGAAACATCAAAATAAGAACTATTAATGAACTCGACAATAGTTTATTCATAAATTTAATGATGTTTAGTAAGTACGCTATAAATATTGCCGTAAAGAAATCTAAAGGATCCAACCCCCTCATGCTTTGATCGGGGCACGAAATAACGTTACCTTTTACTTCTCGGGAGATGATGCAAAATAAATTTTTCGTTCCTTAAGCGAGTTTTTTTTCGAGGGCATATCATATTATTTTTTTTATAAATTAGTCTCCCTTAACATCAACTTTCTATGATAAATAATTTTTACAGGTAATTTATGTAAAATGTTTTCTTAAAAACAAAAAAAAATTATAAAAACGTGCATTCGCTTAAAAAACGAAAAAATTTTTTGGCACCATCTCAAGAAAAGTAAAAAGTAACATTATTTCGTGCCCCGATCGAAGCGCGAGGGGATACCCTTAAAATTTTTTTAAAGGTAATTTTTAAAGTGTACTCTATATTTGATGAATTTTGGTAAAGCAAAAATCTTGAACAAAAATAAAAAATATATTCTCGCTTGCAGATTAACGGAACATCCGTAATTTGTTTTTACTAGAAAAAACACGGTTACAAATAAAAAAAACTATCGATAACAACAATGTTTATTACTATTATATTCTTATTCTATATGGATTATAAAATGTGCGGTGAGGTATTTTATAATATATTATATCTCCAACAGCTTCAAAAACTCGTGCAATAAATTCATGATTATCGATAGATGGTTGAATCAAATGAAATGTTTTTGGCTCGGGAGCTCTAAATTTTTCTAACAACTTAAAAAAAGAACGCGGGTTACGAAAATAGATATCATCTTGTAACCATAACCCACTCTCAAAGAATTTCGTCTCTCTTTCGACGCGGTAGTTATCGTCATCAATTGATTCAAAATGAACTGGCAAGTCGCGCATATTGGTAAAATCATACTGTTTTATATTCCAACGAATGACGGAATTTCCGCGAACATCGGTCAAGGTCACTATAATTTTTCCGAATAATTGGTTGATATCACTTCTGTGTTCGGGATTATGGCAACGATCACTCCACACATCTAACGAACATTTTTTTACTAGGTGTTTATCAAAATTAAGTTCTATTCCTCTTTTCAAAGAACGAGTAACATTCAAAAGATCGTAAATTTTGCAAGGAAAAACAGGTTTCCATTCGAAAAATACAACGACCTTTTCCAGATTTGGAGAGGCGCTACAAATATCACGTGCGAGGCCATTAAAGTCGATCTTTAATTCTTTCAAATTTTTAAAAACGGCTCTATCGTTTTCATCATCTACTATCATTTCGAAGCTATCGCGACATTTTTGGAAAGACGAATCTACGTAACCCCAATTCAGTTTGATTTCTAAGTCAGTCAGATGCGGAAAGGCTTCCACGATTTTATTATTCAATGAACCACAATTTTTATCCGAATCAAAATCTCTCTCGATTTCGTCGTATGACAATCTCAAGCAACGCACATCCGGAAAGTAAAATGGAGACGAAGTATCTACACTTTTGTTTCTTTGAAGGATGGCGTTAAATTGGCACACGTTTCGTAACTTCAATTCCAAGGAACCATCGATCTTTCTAATTCTCCTTCGTAATTGGTTTCTAAAAAACTTGGTATCCCAACAATCGATTATTTTCTTCTCCATATCTTTTCGCCAAGATATATCGCGATGAAAATTACACCTTTGATTAATACCCGAGTGAGTCAGGCGCATAAAGGTCTCCATAATCGCATGAATTCCTTTGCACATGAGACAGAATGGTATTTTTATTTCCTCTCTTCCACGATCTTTAGTAAGAAAGATCAAAAAATTAATTTCCAACATTCTATATAAAGCATCCCACTGTCTTTTCTCTTCATTTCCATCTTCTTCTTCTTCTCCCCCGGGGTGATTTTCGACGTCCGCTGCTGGAGCTTCACTAATTTCCCATTCAATTATTCTTTTGTTTTCGATTTCAACCGCCAAGACTAAATTATCAAGTTTTTGGCTACGGCAATTATAGCATTTACGAAATGTGTCCGCGTACATCAAATAGACGTAGCTGGGGAATATTTCTTCCTCCGCCGAGAAACTGAAAATCAATTCTAAGGTTTTCACCCCAGTTTTTGCGGCCAATAGGCTTACACGATGGCTGCTAAATACGGTAAGTGGATGTTTATGGTTTAAACGAACTCCAATTTTTTGTAAATTAAATAACGATGATACTTCCATGACTTCTTCGATGTTGTTATGATCCACAACTAGGTAAGTCAGTTTCTTTAACGAGGTAGTAAACGAGGTAGTAAGAAGATCCTGCAATTTACTCGAAAAATCGATTTCTTCAACTGTTTTTGACGCAACTAGAGACTCGATATCTGATTTGCTAAGCAAAGCGTCGTTAGCTGACATGCTCAAAACGAGAAGGCCTTTTCGCTTCTTACAGATGTCGAACAGGTCCTGTTCTAACACTTTTCCACCGCATTTGCATATTAGTCTTAGCTCGATTAAATTTGGAAATAGGATCGAAATATTTTTCACCATTTCGAGGACCTCTTCGTAGGTGAGAGGGCTGATACCAGTATTAACAATTTCTAACTTCTCGATACGAACTAAAGGTTCTTCTTCTTTCATTAGGTCCGTTAATTTTATAAAGGTTACGTACCGGTCTAAAGAAAAAATGAAAGAATTTAAGCCTTCGTAGTCGGTACTCATCGTTCTAATAACTTCAACTATTTTAGCAGCCGCCGCGGGAACGCCATCGGCCCGACGGTCGGCGGGGACCATATATTTGGTCAATGTCAGCGCTATCACTTCAGTTGCCTTGTACGGATTTTTCGTCGCATTTTTAAGAAAGTCTAGATATATCGCCGAGGTTTTTTCTTCTCCTTCTTCCAATTGAAACATAGAAAAAAGCAGGTTGAAATTTAACTCGTTCGCTCCATGTTTTTCGATGAAATTATTCATAATTATATCGCAAGTCATCGCGTCTTGAAAGGACGATGTTTCGCAAATTACGTTCATCGCTAAATCTTGCAAATTTCTTTCCATTTCCAAGGAATCGTCGTCGATTACGTGAGAAAAAAAGAGGGAATTGAAATATAAAACACAATATTTTCTTCACAACAAATATTCGTGATATGAGAAAAACTTCTACAGTATACTCCCTTTTATAGGAAATTATGAATGAATTAAATACTTTGCTATTTTTTTATTTAAAAGAATTGATAATATTTTAGTTTTTTTAATTTTTAACTAAACAAATTATTAACGGAAGCCACCACTCGAAAAGACGCGGTGGATTTTCTTTTAAAGGTTGTAATATGGATAGAAAAAACATTAAACTATAACAATAAAAAAATTTTTGACTTGTTAATTAAGTAGTTATATTGAATAGAATTTTTTTTAATATTAAGTCTCCCCAAAAATTACTTTTTCTTTAATAAATCAATTTTTTTAGGGGTAACTAAATAAAAAAACAAGCAACGTCGCTACGTTTTTAGTTGCGGACTTACGCCCAATTCATGATAGTCCTCATGGCTGTCTAAATCGAAATTCTAAATAATATAGGAAAAATTTAAATTTCCATCCTTATTTATAATAAAAAGTTTATTAAAATTATTCTTTCATATGCTTTTTTTTACCATGTTGCTTTGGTCATCATCTTCAATATTACGATTTTTCTTCCGCCCACGAATACTTTGCCAATTTACATCAAATTGTAATTTTTTAAGTTTTTTCGCAAGATACATGTTCATCAATTTTCAAATTTTTGTCCACGCTTATTGCTTGTGAGAGCCGCGCGGCGGAATGTCTCTCTGTTCTGCGGCGCTATCAGCTCTCGTTATAGTTTATTCGAGAGAGTTAATTACTTCAGTTGAATATTATGCCGTTAAATTTGCTTCATCTTCGCCAGTTATAGTATTAATTGAGGGAGATGCGCTCTTGTCTATATCTGTCGTGCGAGAGCCTCAATAAAGAATTCGTTAAAAGGCTATGCTTTGTGCATATGTGCTGTAAATGTTTTGAAGTTTTTATTCTGCAGATCGGCGACGACTCCAGGTCAGAGACGCAATGCTTTTATTGAAAAAAGTTATTGAGCAGATCACGAAATCTGAATTATATATAATATATATATTAGTATAGTGATACTATATATATAGTATTATGATATATATATATATATAATATATATTATATTATATATATATATATATATTATATATATATATATATATATAATTTACATAATAATAATATATAATAATAAGTATAATATATATATATATACTATATATATATATAATATATATATATTATAATATATATATAGTATATATATATATAATAGTATTATTATAATATATATTAGTGTATATATAAGTTCCACGGATAAAGGTATGATTGACAAATTAGAAAAATTAAGAACATAGAAAAAATAAATATCCAATATGTGAATTAGATACCTGAATTCAATTCTTAATATTACAATATCGACGTAAAGAAATCTTAAAGGTCCCCACTTACGCTTCGATCGGGGCACAAAATAACGTAACTTTTTACTTCTCGGGAGATGTTGCAAAATAAATTTTTCGTTCCTTAAGCGAGTTTTTTTCGAGGGCAAGTGTACTTTATCTATATACTATTAATTTTAAACATGCCTTTTTCACGACCCTTTTTCATCATCACCTTTTCGGGCCGTTTTCCGCCGGTAAAACCACTGCGAAAGTAGCGAGCGCCAGCGAGTGGAGTGAGCCCCATCGGCCCAATTATTGCCCTATTTTACAGTTGCTAATTATCGGTAAAGAAAGCATCCCTCTGTTCCTGGCCATAATATTCTCCAGTTTCTTAATCACCTATTTTGGGGGATTTTTCTGCCAGTAAAACAACGTCGAACGTAGCGAGCGCCAGCGAGCGAAGTGAGCTCACCGGCATTATCATTGCCCTCCTTTTTGACCCTTTTTCATCCTGGCGAACGTAGCGAGCGAAGCGAGCGAAGTGTGCCAGTTGCGAGTGCGCAGCACTCGCTCGAGCGTTAGCGACGCTGCTTGTCTATTTTATTATTATTTTTAATTTATTCTCCCTTAAATTCAGTTTTCTATGAAAAACAATATTTAGAGGTAACTAAACAAAAAATAATTAAAAAAACAACGCACGACGCCCATTTCCTATAGGCTTTGAGCGATAAATAAATTTTTCTTTCGTGTACTTTATCTATATACTATGAATATTAAAGTTGCCAAAAAACGTCCCCCTTTTTCACGACCCTTTTTCATCATCACTTTTTTCGGGCCGCTTTCTGCCGGTAAAACCACTGCGAACGTAGCGAGCGACAGCGAGTGGAGTAAGCGACAGCGAGTGGAGTGAGCCCCAACGGCCCAATTATTGCCCTATTTTACAGTTGCTAATTATCGGTAAAGAAAGCATCCCTCTGTTCCTGGCCATAATATTTTCCACTTTCATAATCACTTATTTTGGGCAATTGTTCTGCCGATAAAACCACGGCGAACGTAGCGAGCGCCAGCGAGCGAAGTGAGCTCACCGGCATTATCATTGCCCTCCTTTTTTACCCTTTTTCATCCTGGCAAACGTAGCGAGCGAAGCGAGCGAAGTGAGCCAGTTGCGAGTGCGCAGCACTCGCTCGAAGGCAAGCCCTAACGCTTGCGTTAGGGAGGAGCGTAGCGACGTTGCTTGTCTATATTATTTTTTTTAAATTTAGTCTCCGTTAATTTCAGTTTTCTATGAAAAATAATTTTTAAAGGAACAACGCACGACGCCCATTTCCTATAGGCTTTGAGTGATTTTTTGCTACACATTAAAAATTAACATAAAAATAATCTTAAAGGTACCCTCCTACGATTCACTCGGGCACGAAATAACGTTACTCTCTACTTTTCGGGAAATGGTGCAAAATAAATTTTTTGTCCCTTAAGCGGGTTTTTTTCCCGAGAGTAACCAAAAAAAAAAATATATACGAAATCTAAGTCTGTAAAGATTTGATGATAATCAGTTATCCACGTATTGTATATTTATTTTTCTTCTTCGTTCTTAATTTTTCTTAATGTCTTAATTAATTATCATCTTCTAGGCAAGTTTACTTTTTATATATATTATTATTTTTTTAATTTAGTCTCCCTTAAATTCAGTTTTCAATGAAAAAAATTTTTTTTTCATATATATATATATATATATATATATATATATATATATATATATATATATATATATATATATATATATATATATATATATATATATATATATATATATATATATATATATATATATATATATATATATATATATATATATATATATATATATATATACATATATATATATATTAAAAAATATTGCACGACGCCCATTTACCTCGGAAACGTCCTCGTCATATAGTGACATTTCGTAAAAGCCCAAAATAAATGACTCTACGCGTTTAGAATCCATTTTTAAAGATTAGAACGTCGTTAAGCGTAATAATAGTTCCAATAGTGACGTTTCATCGGAACCGTTTATAACTCAAAAGGTCTAAATCAAAATCGCTCTCCAAAAAGTCGACCTCGGGAAAAATTGAAATTTTTTTTTTCAAATTTTAACTTATACCTTCGACTTATAAACGGTACAGAATAAACGTCACTATAATAATAATTAATACGCTTAACGATAGTTCATCCCTGAAAATATTGCCGTTTGATCGTTCGAGGTTGTTTTTATGGTAATCGAGAAACGTCATTATATTATAGTGACGCCGTAGAGGAAACACGGCCTCGATTGATCCGCCCGAGGATCGTCTCGGTAATTACGAAACGTCACTATCGTATTTTGAGGAAAAAAACGAAAAGTTCACGGATAAAGTTATGATGAAAATTCGGAAAAATTAAGAACATCTCGAAAAAAAACTCGCTTAAGAAACGACAAATTTATTATGCAACATCTCCCGAGAAGTAAAAAGTTACGTTATTTTGTGCCCCGATCGAAGCGTAACTTGGGACCTTTAAGATTTCTTTACGTCGATATTTATATTAAGAATTGATATTCAGGTATTCACATATCATTAATTGTTTATTTTTTCTGGCAAGTGTAATTTATATATATATTATTATTTTTTTTAATTTAGTCTCCCTTAAATTCAGTTTTCAATGGAAAATAATTTTTAGAGGTAACTAAACAAAAATTAATTATAAAAACTACGCACGACCCCATTTCCTATAGGCTTTGAGCGATTTTTTGCTACACTTTAAAAATTAACGTAAAAAAAATATTAAAGGTACCCTCCTACGGTTCACTCGGGGCACGAAATAACGTTACTCTCTACTTTTCGGGAGATGGCGCAAAATAAATTTTTTGTTCCTTCAGCGAGTTTTTTCCCCAAGAGAAATCAAAAAAAAAATAATTACGGTATGTAACTCTCTAAAGAATTGCTAATAATAAGTTATTCACATATTGGATATTTATTTTTTTTTCGTTCTTAATTTTTCTTAAATTCTTAATTATTTATCATGATCTATACTATATTTATTTATATTAATTTTTTTATATAGTTTTGTCTCCCTTAAATTCCATTTTCTACAATAAATAAATTTTAAGGGTAACTAAATTAAAAAAAATTAATAAAAAATATTGCACGACGCCAATTTACCTCGGAAACGTTCTGGTCATATAGTGACGTTTCGTAAAAGCCCAAAATAAATGACTCTACGCGTGTAGAATCCATTTTTTACGCTTAGAACGTCGTTAAGCGTAATAATAGTTCCAATGGTGACGTTTCATCGGAACCGTTTATAACTCAAAAGGTCTAAATCAAAATCGCTATCCAAAAAGTCAACCTCGGAAAAAATTGAATTTTTTTTTTCGAATTTTAACTTATACCTTCGACTTATAAACGGTACAGAATAAATGTCACTATAATAATAATTAATACGCCCCCTACGAGGATCGTCTCGGTAATTACGAAATGTCACTATCGTATTTTGAAGAAAAAAACGAAAAGCTCACGGATAAAGTTATGATGAAAATAAGGAAAAATTAAGAACATAGAAAATATAAACAAATAATGATAAGTGAATACCCGAATATCAATTCTTAATATAAATATCGACTTAAAGAAATCTAAAGGTCCCCACTTACGCTTCTTTCGGGCACAAAATAACGTATGTTTTTACTTCTCGGGAGATGTTGCAAAATAAACTTTTCGTTTCTTAAGCGATTTTTTTTTCGAGGGCAAGTATACTTTATATATATATTATTATTTTTTTTAATTTAGTCTACCTTAAATTCAGTTTTCTATGAAAAATAATTTTTAGAGGTAACTAAAAAAAATTAATTATAAAAACTACGCACGACCCACATTTCCTATAGGATTTTTGCTACACTTTAAAAATTAACGTAAAAAAAATATTAAAGGTACCCTCCTAGGGTTCGCTCGGGGCACGAAATAACGTTACTCTCTACTTTTCGGGAGATGGCGCAAAATAAATTTTTTGTTCCTTAAGCGAGTTTTTTCCCAAGAGAAACCAAAAAAAAATATTTACGGAATCTAAGCCTGTAAAAAATTGATAATAATAAGTTATTCACATATTGGATATTTATTTTTTCTTCGTTATTTATTTTTCTTAAATTCCTAACTATTTATCATTATCGATACTATATTTATTTATAGTAATTATTTTATATAGTTTAGTCTCCCTTAAATTCCATTTTCTAAGATAAATAATTTTTAGGGGTAACTAAATTAAAAAAAAATAATAAAAAAAATTGCACGATGCCCATTTACCTCGGAAATGTCCTCGTCATATAGTGACGTTTCGTAAAAGTCCAAAATAAATGACTCTACGCGTTTAGAATCCATTTTTAACGCTTAGAACGTCGTTAAGCGTAATAATAGTTCCAATAGTGACGTTTCATCGGAACCGTTTATAACTCAAAAGGTCTAAATCAAAATCGCTCTTCAAAAAGTCGACCTAGGAAAAAATTGAATTTTTTTTTTCAAATTTTAACTTATCCCTTTGATTTATAAACGGTACAGAATAAACGTCACTATAATAATAATTAATACGCTTAACGATAGTTCATCATTGAAAATATTGCCGTTTGATCGTTCGATGTCGTTTTTATGGTAATCGAGAAACGTCTTTATATTATAGTGACGCCGTAGAGGAAACCCGGCCTCGATTGATCCCCTCCGATGATCGTCTCGGTAATTACGAAACGTCACTATCGTATTTTGAGGAAAAAAACGAAAAGTTCACGGATAAAGTTTTGATGAAAATAAGGAAAAATTAAGAACATAGAAAAAATAAACAATTAATGGTCACTCTCTACTTTTCGGGAGATGGCGCAAAATAAATTTTTTGTTCCTTAAGCGAGTTTTTTTCCCAAGAGAAACCAAAAAAAAATAATTACAGAATCTAAGCCTGTAAAGAATTGCTAATAATAATTTATTCACATATTGGATATTTATTTTTTCTTCGTTCCTAATTTTTCTTAAATTCTTAATTATTTATCATTATCTATACTATATTTATTTATCTTAATTTTTTTATATAGTTTAGTCTCCCTTAAATCCCATTTTCTACGATAAATAATTTTTAGGGGTAACTAAATTAAAAAAAATAATGAAAAATATTGTACGATGCCCATTTACCTCGGAAACGTCCTCGTCATATAGTGACGTTGCGTAAAAGCCCAAAATAAATGACTCTACGCGTTTAGAATCCATTTTTAACGCTTAGAACGTCGTTAAGCGTAATAATAGTTCCAATAGTAACGTTTCATCGGAACCGTTTATAACTCAAAAGGTCTAAATCAAAATCGCTCATCAAAAAGTCGACCTCAGAAAAAATTGAAATTTTTTTTTTTCAAATTTTAACTTATCCCTTTGACTTATAAACAGTACAGAATAAACGTCACTATAATAATAATTAATACGCTTAACGATAGTTCATCCCTGAAAATATTGCCGTTTGATCGTTCGAGGTCGTTTTTATGGTAATCGAGAAACGTCATTATATTATAGGTACGCCGTAGAGGAAACTCGGCCTCGATTGATCCCCTCCGAGGATCGTCTCGGTAATTACGAAACGTCACTATCGTATTTTGAGGAAAAAAACGAAAAGTTCACGGATAAAGTTATGATGAAAATAAGGAAAAATTAAGAACATAGAAAAAATAAACAATTAATGATAAGTGAATACCTGAATATCAATTCTTAATATAAATATCAACGTAAAGTAATCTTAAAGGTCCCCACTTACGCTTCGATCGGGGCGCAAAATAACGTAACTTTTTACTTCTCGGGAGATGTTACAAAATAAATTTTTCATTTCTTAAGAGATTTTTTTTTAGGAGAAGTGTTTTATATATATATATATATATATATATATATATATATATATATATATATATATATATATATATATATATATATATATATATATATATATATATATATATATATATATATATATATATATATATAATATATATATATATATATATATATATATATATATATATATATATATTTATATATAATATAACATATATATATATATATATATATATATATTCTTTTTATCTATATATCTATATATATATATATATATATATATATATATATATATATATATATATAATATATATATATATATATATATATATATATATATATATATATATATATATATATATATATATATATATATATATATTTTTATTTTTTTTAATTTAGTATCCCTTAAATAAGGTTTCTATGCAAAATAATTTTATATGTAACTAAACAAAATTAATTATAAAAAATAACTGACCCCATTTCCTATAGGCTTTGAGTGATTTTTTGCTACACTTTAAAAATTAACGTAAAAAAAATATTAAAGGTACAAACCTACGGTTCACTCGGGGCACGAAATAACGTTACTCTCTACTTTTCGGGAGATGGTGCGAAATAAATTTTTTGTCCCTTAAGGCTTAAGCGATTTTTTTCCCCAAAAAAAAAAAATAATTAGAATCTAAGCCTGTAAAGAATTGCTAATAATAAGTTATTCACATATTGGATTTTTATTTTTTCTTCGTTCTTAATTTTTCTTAAATTCTTAATTATTTATCATGATCTATACCAGTGGTTCTCAAACTGTGTGACGCGTCACATTCGGGTGACGCAGCTTCCCTTCAGGGGTGAAGCGAAAGTTTTCAACATTTTCAAAATTGTATTTCAGTTTTCATTTAAAAATTTTAATAGATTTTGAATTTTCCAACTTTGTTAAGAAAAATTTAGTTATATTATCCTTATATACATTCAGAGGCAAATCCTGGGAATGCTTTTGGCATGCTGTGATCATGCAAAATTATTGCAATTTAATGATTGATGATAGACCCTATTTTATAATTTGGAAGACTTTCTTTTTAGAATCTAACATGGGGTGACTTCGGCAAACTTGAATTAGTCAAGGGAGCCGCGAATCGAAAAAGTTTGAGAACCACTGATCTATACTATATTTATTTATATTAATTTTTTTTATATTTTAGTCTCCCTTAAATTCCATTTTCTACGATAAATAATTTTTAGGGGTAACTAAATTAAAAAAAATAAAAAACTGCACGACGCCCATTTACCTCGGAAACGTCCTCGTCATATAGTGACGTTTCTTAAAAGCCAAAATAAATGACTCTACGCGTTTAGAATCCATATTTTACGCTTAGAACGTCGTTAAGCGTAATAATAGTTCCAATAGTGACGTTTCATCGGAACCGTTTATAACTCAAAAGGTCTAAATCAAAATCGCTCTTCAAAAAGTCGACCTCGGAAAAAATTGAATTTTTTTTTTCAAATTTTAACTTATCCCTTCGACTTATAAACGTATCGGTAATTACGAAAGGTCACTATCGTATTTTAAGGAAAAAACGAAAAGTTCACGGATAAAGTTATAATGAAAATTAGGAAAAATTAAGAACATAGAAAAAATAAACAATTAATGATATGTGAATACATGAATATCAATTCCTAATATAAATATCGACGTAAAGAAATCTTAAAAGTCCCCACTTACGCTTCGATCGGGGCTCAAAATAACGTAACTTTTTACTTCTCGGGAGATGTTGCAAAATAAATTTTTCGTTCTTAAGCGATTTTTTTTTCGAAGGCAAGTGTACTTTATATATATATATATATTATTATTTTTTTTAATTTAGTCTCCCTTAAATTCAGTTTTCTATGAAAAATAATTTTTAGAGGTAACTAAACAAAAATTAATTATAAAAACTACGCACGACCCCCATTTCCTATAGGCTTTTAGCGATTTGCTATACTTTAAAAATTAACGTAAAAAATATTAAGGTACCCTCCTACAGTTCACTCAGGTCACAGCAATTACTCTCTACTTTTCAGAGTTTTATAAAAACACAATATTACTTTTTTTGAAGAAACCCCCCAAAAAACACCATATTTCTGTAAAGAATTGCTAATAATAAGTTATTCACATATTGGATATTTTTTTTTCTTCTTTCTTAATTTTTCTTAAATTCTTAATTATTTATCATGATCTATACTATATTTATTTATATTAATTTTTTTATATAGTTTAGCCTCCTTTAAATTAAATTTTCTACGATAAATAATTTTTAGGGGTAACTAAATTAAAAAAAATAATAATAAATATTGCACGACGCCCATTTACCAAACGTCACTATAGGACGACGAAGTTTCCAAGGTAAATGGGCGTAGTGCCAAAAAATTTTTTTTTAATTTAGTTACCATTAAAAAATATTTATCGTAGAAAATGGAATATAAGGGAGACTAAACTATATTAAAAAATTTATTTAAATAAATGTAGCATCTAAGTTTCGTAAAAGACCAAAATAAATGACTCTACGCGTTTAGAATCCATTTTTTACGCTTAGAGCATCGTTAAGCGTAATAATCATTCCAATAGTGACGTTTCATCTGAACCGTTTATAACTCGAAAGGTCTAATTCAAAATCACTCTCCCAAAAGTCGACCTTGGGAAAACATTGAGAATTTTTTTTCAAATTTTGACTTAGACCTTCGACTTATAAACGGTACAGAATAAACGTCACTATAATAATAATTAATTGGTAAATGGGAGTCGTGCAATATTTTTTATTTTATTTTTTTTTCATTTAGCTACCTCTAAAAATTATTTATCGTAGCTTAATCGATTTTATTCCCGACATAAACCAAAAAAAAATAATCACGGAATCTAAGTCTGTAAAGAATTGATAATAATCAGTTATTCACATATTGGATATTTTTTTATTCTTCGTTCTTAATTTTTCTTAAAGTCTTAATTAATTATAATCATCTATAGCAAAAAATCGCTTAAAGCCTATAGGAAATGGGCGTCGTGCGTTGTTTTTTTAATTATTTTTTGTTTAGTTACCTCTAAAAATTATTTTTCGTAGAAAACTGAATTTAAGGGACACTAAATTATAAAAAAATAATAATATATATAGTACAATTGCCCTAAAAAAAACTCGCTTAAGGAACGAAAAATTTATTTTGCGACATCTAACGAGACGTAAAAGCCCAACATAAATGACTCTACGCTCTTAGAATCCATTTTTTACGCTCTAAATTTCTTTACGTCGATATTTATATAAAGAATTGATATTCAGGTATTCACATATCATATAATTGTTTTTTTTCTATGTTCTTAATTTTTCCTAATTTTCTTCATACCTTTATCCGTGAACGTTTCGTTTTTTTTTCCAAAATAGAATAATGACGTTTCGTAATTACCGAGACGATCCTCGGAGGGGATAAATCGAGGCTGGGTTTCCTCTACGGCGTCACTATAATATAATGACGTTTTTCGATTACCATAAAAACGACCTCAACGATCAAACGGCAATATTTTCAGGGACGAACTATCGTTAAGCGGACAAAGTATTAAATTACGTAGGATTTCTCGCTAAGGTAACGCACAGAAAATGGAAAACATATATATATATATATATATATATATATATATATATATATATATATATATATATATATATATATATATATATATATATATATATATATATATATATATATATATAACATATATATATATATATCTCTATATATATATATATATATATATATATATATATATATATATATATATATATATATATATATATATATATATATATATTATAAAACTATAATTTTGTTCGCACCTTACAAGAGCTCACAAATAACTGATGATGATATATATTTTATTGAGATGGTGTCAAAAATTATTGCTGATGATACGTTAATTTTGATTATCACACAAAAAATAGCTCTATTGTATTAAATTGTAAACTTTAAATTTATTAAAACGAAAAATGTTATAAAAAGTATCTTAAATATTATATATATATATATATATATATATATATATATATATATATATATATATATATACTCTATATATATATATATATATATATATATATATATATATATATATATATATATATATATATATATATATATATATATATATATATATATATATATATATATAAAAGAGCTCACAAATAAATGATAATTATGTGTTTGTGTCGAAAATTTAAATTTTTTTTTCCCTTTTTAATTTTTTTTCCACCAGGAATAAAAAAACAGGGAATTTAGGCCCTAAACTAGCATGCCTCCTTTCAGTAGGTCATAACTAATTGATAGATTGAAATTGCATTTACGCATGACTTTTTTTTTCTTCGAATTTTTAAAACTCACCAGGTAACGTCCCTTTTAGTGCTATTTTGTTATGCGTTTTGGCACAAATTTGATCTTCTTGTTCCCTTTATTAACAAAGAATTTAGGCCAGAAATTTCCCGGTGAAAGATGCCTACTACTCTGTGACCGGGTGGGCACCCCACTAGAAGAGAAATTTTGTTTTTTTTCGGGGGAGAAACCAAAAACTTCAATAACTCAGGAATAATTTAAGATATCGTAAAACTAAAATCAGTTGTTGGGCCCTCAGGTACTCCTCATTAGTTTGCGGGGGTAGAGGGGGTTCCTTGGATAAGTTTCAAAATTTGCGAAAAAAAAACCTTCGGGTTTCATTTGAGATATCGTAAAACTAAAATCAGTTGTTGGGCCCTCAAATTTAAATTGATTGTTCCCTTTAGAAATTTTTTCAACCAGAGATAGAAAAAAAACCCGAATTAGGCGGTAAACTAGCATGCCTCCTTACAGTAGGTCATAACTAATTGATAGATTGAAATTGCATTTACGGCTTATATTTTCAAACCTGTATATTTAGAGTTGGCAGGCCCAGCACCACTCTGCGAATGGGTGCGCACCCCACTAGAAGAGAGATTTTGTTTTTTTTCGAGGGGGAAAACCAAAAATATAAATATCTGAGGAATTTTTTCAACCAGAGATAAAAAAAAAAAAATTACGGATAAGCCTGTAAAGAATTGCTAATAATAAGTTATTGGGATAAGTTTCAAAATTTCAAACAAAAAACCGTTCCCTTTATTATAGGTTTGTGCCGAAAAGTTAAATTAATTGTTCCCTTTAGTTTTTTTTCCAACAGAGAAAAAAACACGGAATTTAGGCCGTAAACTAGCATGCCTCCTTACAGTAGGTCATAACTAATTGATAGATTGAAATTGCATTTACGCATGACCATTTTTTTTCGAATTTTTAAAATTCACCAGGTAACGTTCCCTTTATTGCGATTTTATTATGCGTTTTGTCACAAATTTGATCTTCTGGTTCCCTTTATTAACAAACAATTTAGGATGGAAATTTCCTGGTGGAAAGATGCCCTATTGACAGGCTTTTATTTTCAAACCTGTATATTTTGAGTTGGCAGGCCCAGCACCACTCTGCGAATGGGTGCGCACCCCACTAGAAGAGAAATTTTGTTTTTTTTCGGGGGAAAAACCGAAAACTTCAATAAATCAGGAATAATTTGAGATATCGTAAAACTAAAATCAGTTGTAGGGTCCTTAGGTACTCCCTATTAGTTTGCGTGGGTATAGGGGGTTCCTGGGATAAGTTTCAAAATTTCCGGAAAAAAACCCTAAGTGTTCCCCTTTGCGTAAGGTGCTGAAACAAAAAACCGTTCCCTTTATTATGGGTTTGTGCCGAAAAGTTAAATTAATTGTTCCCTTTAGTTTTTTTTCCAACAGAGAAAAAAAACACGGAATTTAGGCCGTAAACTAGCATGCCTCCTTACAGTAGGTCATAACTAATTGATAGATTGAAATTGCATTTACGCATGACTTTTTTTTCTTCGAATTTTTAAAATTCACCAGGTAACGTTCCCTTTAGTGCTATTTTATTATGCGTTTTGGCACAAATTTGATCTTCTTGTTCCCTTTATTAACAAAGAATTTAGGCCAGAAATTTCCCGGTGAAAGATGCCTACTACTCTGTGACCGGGTGCGCACCCCACTAGAAGAGAAATTTTGTTTTTTTTTCGGAGGAGAAACCGAAAACTTCAATAACTCAGGAATAATTTGAGATATCGTAAAACTAAAATCAGTTGTTGGGCCCTCAGGTACTCCTCATTAGTTTGCGGGGGTAGAGGGGGTTCCTGGGATAAGTTTCAAAATTTGCGGAAAAAAAACCTAAGTGTTCCCCTTTGCGTAAGGTGATGGAACAAAAAACCGTTCCCTTTATTATGGGTTTGTGCCGAAAATTTAAATTGATTGTTCTCTTTAGAAATTTTTTCAACCAGAGATAAAAAAAAAACGAATTAGGATAAGTTTCAAAATTTCCGGAAAAAAAACCTAAGTGTTCCCCTTTGCGTAAGGTGCTGAAACAAAAAACCGTTCCCTTTATTATGGGTTTGTGCCGAAAAGTTAAATTAATTGTTCCCTTTAGTTTTTTTCCAACAGAGAAAAAAAACACGGAATTTAGGCCGTAAACTAGCATGCCTCCTTAAAGTAGGTCATAACTAATTGATAATTGATAGATTGAAATTGCATTTACGCATGACTTTTTTTTTCTTCGAATTTTTAAAATTCACCAGGTAACGTTCCCTTTAGTGCTATTTTATTATGCGTTTTGGCACAAATTTGATCTTCTTGTTCCCTTTATTAACAAAAAATTTAGGCCAGAAATTTCCCAGTGAAAGATGACTACTACTCGGGTGCGCACCCCACTAGAAGAGAAAAATTTTTTTTCGGGGGAGAAACCGATAACTTCAATAACTCAGGAATAATTTGAGATATCGTAAAACTAAAATCAGTTGTTGGGCCCTCAGGTATTCCTCATTCGATTGCTTTTTATGCCACGTTGGTTCTTGGAGACGAAGAGAAAGTCCGAGAAAAGAACATTTTAGCTTTGATCCATTCGCTTATAAAAAAAATCTCCAATGACGTTGTCTCATCACCTCGAGGGAATTTAGATCGAGCTTTGAGGGATTTTTTAACGAATGCCGGTAGCACGTCGACAATTTCTCCGCGGTTTCCGTGGTCAACGTCGTTTTCACTGTTACCGACGGTTTTTTTGGCCGTTATTGCCGTTGGAGTGTCTCATCCTACTCAAACATGAGCTAGAGGATTTGTGGCACGAGGATGTAACTATAATCGAATTCCTTATAACGTTTTTAAGCAATTTCGTCAGAAGACAGTTATTAAAGCAGTTGATCAAAATCGTCGGAATGAATCGTGGAATAAAATAGTGTATCTCGAAGACGTTTTTATCTAACCCAGACAATGTGAGTTATGAAACGGGGCCACCTCGAGAAATAGCGCTTATTGATCCCGGCTGCGCGAATGTCACGACAGCAGCTGCTTAAAGCTCCAGGAGATCTGATGACGATACGGTTGAATCGACTACTAACACTACTAAAGAGGAGACAGACACCGTCGAGGGTCTTATCAGCCGAATAACATTAGACGAACCGACCCTGAATACGAATGCCGTCAACGTCGCTCGTTATATCGAAAGCGCTAGTGAAAATTACCCATCCGTGACAACGAATCATAGCGATCTTCCAGTTATCGAAGATCTCGAGGAATGGGCGAACAACGCCTCGTCGTCGTCTTCATCATCATCATCATCATCATCGTTATCGTCATTATCGTCACCAGCGATAGAACCATCGCTTTCCGGCCAATCGCGATTTCGAAGACCGGAAAACCAGAACGATTTAGCAAACAAGCTTTGCAAAGTTTGCCTGGAAAGAGACACGGAAATTGTATTTCAGCCCTGTAAACATATGGTGACCTGCTCTACGTGTACTCTCGCCCTCTCGCCCTCTCGTCGTGTCCATGCTGAATGGAGCCCATACAATACGTCATTAAGCCATTCATTCTATGAAAAACTTTTATATTTATTAAATTTTATTAAAATAATTGAAATTTATGGAAAATATCGTTCATCTCGTTTAAACCTTTTATATTTCCTGCACATTAAATGAAATGAATTTATTGAAACAAGTATTTCTTGTTTTTAACGTATAAAAATATCTTTAAGAGAATTAATATTTCACATAATAACGTTTCTTCGGAAACAGTTACAACACGATGGTCTAATTGTAAACTCTTAAAATAGTAGTAAAAAATCGCCCAAAAAATAGTAAAAAATAGCCCGAAATAGTTCGTTGATTATAAAGATAATATAATTAATCGTTTTTTTTTTGAAATGCGAATAAACATTCAATTCTAATCAATAAATAATTTCTTATCAATCGATATTAACTTTGAGATTAGGTTCAGAATTTTTATTTTTAATCTTCGTTACTACTAGACATGCCTCGTAATTTTGATGACGTGACGCCTTCACGCGCATATTTTCATTATTAGTTAATAACGATCCCGCCAAACACAACGCAGTCAGTCGTCACCACGAAGAAAGAAATATTTTTATTTTCGCGGTTTCGTTATAAACCCCTCGGATAATAATCGATCTTTATTATTACCTCTTTTTAGATTCGCGTTGATTCTAAAATTATGGCACCCACAATGACCCCTGACGAAAAGTATTTCCCCGCTGCCGCGATTTCCCAAAAAATTGAGAATTTCGATTTATTAAAAAACGTGTTGGCCAGCGGTGAATCGATGACGTTGATGACAGAATTTCGGAAAGACAATTTAGAAACGATGTGTAGGAGGGCCAGATACAGTTCCGATGTAGCCGAAGACACGTATAAAACTTTTTTGAAAAATTCATTGTTGAAAGTAATATCTACGAACGTCCCGAAAGGAATTCTGCCACCCGGTTATTCTTGTAAATTACACGACGTTATGATTTTGTCGCAAGGAACGGGTAAAGAAATCCAGGCGAGAGATGAATGGATTAGAAATAACGCGAGCAGCGGTTTTAGTTTTATCGAGATGGTCGGAAAGAATGAAAATGGGTTAGATTTCGCTATTTGCGCTAACAAAAAGTTTACCGAGCGAATCGGCGTCGAAAATAATTTTCAATCAGAAAGTTATGAGAGGTTGTTAAATTTTGAAATAGATTCGCCCACGAATGCCACCGAGGTTATTTGCGTAAAAGAAATCGATATTTGTTTTAACGGGCATTTCGCTGTGAGGAAGATCGGCGACGAATACTATATCATCGTCGGTTCTTCGAGAGTACATATTCTGATCAAGTCTCCTTCCGATATCCCTAAATACCGGGGAAATAGGTATGAGGTCGCTCGTATGGTGGCGCGAGTGGTATTAAACACCTTCGACGAAATGGATACCTCGAAACAAAATATTTTAAAGCATTTCCTAAGTGTCACTAAAATAACTATGGTTTGCGGGTTACGACGCATTGTCATGGATCGTTTTTTCCTAAGAAACGAATTAAAACTCTACGGTTTGATGATGACTTCGGTCCCAGGGGATCGCGACAAATATAACGATTCATTAACCGACGTATCGCCTCAGGCCTGCTTGGAATTTTTCAAGCTCTTCGGAATTTCGACGCCGGAATACTATTCGATATCTCCCGACGCCGTGAAAAAAGAAATTTCGAAAATTCGGCGAATGAAAAATTGCGATGGATATGTCTTTTATTACCTAAAAGACGACCGGACTATTGGGATGAAGAAAGTGAAAAGTGTTTGGCGCATCCTATTGAATGCTCTTCAGGAAAAGATTTACTACGTTTATAAGAACACGAATGGGTCCCTGTCTTTCCTCTTAGAAAGGAAACGAGATATAGAAATCATTTTTTCTAGAGTGGGATGGGGGTGGGGGTGGCATCTATGCAACGATTGTTTAGATAAATGGGTAAACTTGGCGATTGTGTTTATTTCTTGGTTAAACGACAAAATTATAAATTACGGAAGCTACCGCTCGAAAATACTAGACGAATTTTCATCGTTGTGGGGAGAATTTGAGCGAGTGAATAATCGGGGGGATATTCAATTTTGCTGCTGCTGAAGAAGAATAAGTTATGAAGGATTTGAAACTGCTATAAAAATAAATATGTCAAGCTTTTTGTTTATTTTATGTCTATATTAAAAAATAAAAACCTAATCACACTACTAAGTACTTTATAATATCCTTCAAGCTAACTTAAAATAAGCTACTGAAACTGGTGTTTATTAAAAATATTATTTGTTTAGCCTACACTAAAATCCCGTTTTTTTAAAGAAAATTTTTTTTTTGATAACCAAATTAAAAGAAAACCAAAAGTGTCAAATTTTTTTACGGATGATACGTTAATATTGATTATCACGCAAAAAATGGCACTATTGTATTAAAATTGTAAACTTCTAATTTAGTAAAACGAAAAATGTTAAAAAAGTATCTAAAATATTATATAAAATACATTCAAATAAGGCCTTTATTTTTAGATGGCAACCCTGAATGGCCTTAGATCGCGGGCATTACGTATTTGCGCTGCGCACGGCATGGCCGCTCTTTTCGCATTATAAACCACTGATTTAACATTCCTGAATAATATCCTAATTTACGTAGGAAATTCTGCTAAGGTAGCGCACTGAAAATTAAGCAAGGTCGTTAAACATTGATTAACAAACAAACATAAATGGAACTATTATATGAAAATTACAAACTTTTAATTTATTAAAATAGTGACAAAATATTCTCTACACCTTTTTTATTGATTTACGTACCTTTTATTATAAAACGGCCAAGAACCGACATTTTTGTAATTTCGCTCGCAATTTACCAGGAAATGGGTGTCTTGCGTTTTTTTAATTTTTTTAGTTAGTTACCTCTAAAAATTATTTATCGTAGAAAATGGAATTTAAGGGAGACTAAGCTATAAAAAATAATAAAAAAATTATATTGTACAATTTAAAAATTAACGTAAAGAAATCTTAATAAATAACGTTACTTTTTAATTCTCAAGAGATGGCGCAAAAATAAAATTTTCGTTCCTTAATCGAGTATTTTTTCGAGGAAAACCACGGAATCTAAGTCAGATATTCACATACATTATAATTGTTTTTTTCTTTGTTCTTAATTTTCTTAGTCTTAATAATTAATTATCATTATAGGAAAAGACAGTATCACGTTTTTTATTTCTTTTTTTGTTTTTTAAAAAATATTTTGTACCTTTATTAATGAACTTTTCCGTTTTTCCTATCACTTTTCATTTTATTTTGAAATAATGGAAATTCGGAATGTTGGAAAATTCAGACCTTCGAGAACCCCGTTTCACCTTATATCACGGGCATTACGTAATTGAGCTGGGCGCCGCATGGACAGACTTCTCGCATACGAAACAACCCGTATAACATTCATGAACAATACCCTACTTAACGTAGGATGTTCTCGCTAAGGTAGCGCACTTTAAATGGAATAAGCGCCTTAAAATAGTGGGCCAAACGGTATGAGATAGATACTCCTATCTATCACATTCGGAATTAGCGTGTGCAAATTGTAAGGCGAGTGGAAAATCGAGGCCTACGATTCCAATAAGAAGAAAGGCTGAATATTTCATTTTTTATGGTAAAATTAATATCGTAACGATAAAAAAAGTTAAAACAAGCATTTATTATTCGTTTACATTCCGATTTTTCGTTTTTTCCAGGTACGTTAACAGGAAAATAAATTAAAAACAAACAATAAAAACGACGACTAGTTGTGCTTTCAAAATTTGAATAAAATCAACGTCACCCAACCGTATAAATCTGGAGGCCGCAAAATTTGTGCGGGAGAGGGGGGTTGAGTGGTTATGACTCTAGGCAAGAAATATCCGATTGAATTTAACATTTTATTCAATTCATTATAATAATATTAATTACAGTATTTTTATTATTTACATTAAATTTTATTCAATTCATTATAATGATATTAATTACAGTAATTTTATTATTTAATCACTCGAGATATTTTATTTTCATCCTATAAATAGCTAGCACTTCGAAGAATGAAATTAGTAGAGCGCGGACATAGGTCATAACAATATAGCGAGAGCTAAGCATACGACGAATATAAATTTTTTATTCAAAACAAAAATTACAAATATGATGATGTACAGAAGAGTATCCGATTTTGAATCACGTATTTTTGAGCTCGACGATAATTACCAATTGCTCTTTATTCGTAAAAAAAACGGAAACGATTATTTTACAATCGAACATTTTGAAAAAGATAAAAGAAGCCGTGTATACCTAAGCAAGGAATGTCTGACGACGATTTTCAGACATTTGAATAATTCTTATAAGGATCCAGAAAGGGGAGCTCTGGAATTTTTCGTAAGAGAAACTGAAGTGAAGAAAAAAGAAAATGAAAATAAAGTGGAATCGATTGTTTTCCCAGATTGTCCTCCAAAAGATAAAGAAGGCGAATCGCTTAAGGAAAATTCTTCGGACAACGGCGGGTTGGGGTCGGACAATGTTTGTCACGACGACGACGACGGCTGGAGTGAAAATGATGTCGACCACGGCGATGATGGAGAAGATTTGGATCGAGAACATGATGAAGAAGCTGAAAAATCGAATAAAAAGTTTATAAAACTTCGGTGGGTGAAATATAGAGACACCGAAGGATTCGACCAATTCTCTATTCAAGTTTGCTATTGCTCCGACGATAAAATGGTATATAAGCGTAGATTGTTTTTCAACGGGAAACAAATTATAAAAAAGTTCCTAGAACTTAAGCCGGTCATCCATAACTTCCTGACGGAATACTTGGTGTTTCGAGAGATCATGAATCGATCTCTAAAATGTTTCGTTACATTCTACGTAAACGCGAGAATAGCAGACACGGGAAAAGAAGGCGAGCGATTACGCATTTTGTCCGTGCCCGAATCAGAGGAGAATACGCACTTATGCTGTTTCTTATCAAACGATTACAAAATGAAGAAATTTATGATTCATTTTAAAGAGGAAATTAAGGAAATATACGGCGATTATAATATAGTGGATGCAAAGGACATCGTTTACGTCCTAAAACGTCGCGAATTTCAGCGTGAAGAAATTAAACGATTAGTTTTTGAATCGCTCGAGGACCTGAGAAAACTTTCCTGAACCAACTACCGATAAATGGTTTTATTTGTTTTTGCTTTTCATAAAAAACTAATGGTATTAGATATTATATGGATTAAAAGAATTATACTTAATAGAGATATCAAATTATATTTATTATTTAGAAATATTTTTTATATTGATTGTAATGATCTGCTATGTTTAAATAAAAATATTTTTTCCTTCTCGCCTTTTTTAATTACTTTCCATTCGACATTGTTCATTTATACCCATAATGGGTGATGATAAAAAACGGTAGAAAAAAAAGTTTAAATTTGGTCGTATATAAAATATATATTCTTGCTGAGAAGTGATATCCAACCAACCAACATAAGGACCATGAGAGATGACGTGTGTTAAAAGCTATTAACGTCTATTATAATTTCCCAAAATGTCCAGAGAGGAGGATTACGCTATTGTAGTAATTAACGCGAAAAGAAATTTAGGTGAGTTATTTAAATGAATACGATATCTCTTACAAATTTCTTTATAAGCATTTAATTTTAAGAAACTAATATATACCCATTGATTAATTTTCCGTTTTTTAATTTTAAAGTTATCGTACCGTAGCAATTTAGAATAATACGACTAAAGTCTTTATTTTTAAAGCATTTATTTTTTAGTGTTTTTTTTGAAGTGCGAATATTTACTCACCCCATAATTTATTTATCTCTTATAGCTGAACATCTTTTGAAAAAAAACTACGAATATCTCGACGACCCGTCTCCTTTCGGAAGAATAGACGCAACTAGTCTCATCGGAGGTGACGCGGAAAGATACGTTTCGTATAGGGAGCAGAGAAGATACAGGCGGCATAGAGAAGGAAAAGATATCCAACCCGCTTTAAAGAATTTGAAGATATCTGAAGAAAGGGTGAAAGTGAAAATACCTGAGGTTAGTAAAAAAGAAAATTGATTTAAAAGGCTTAGCCCCTACAAAACCTTATCGAACCGTTTATGAAAAGTTTTTGTTTTTTAACTTAAAGTAACAATCCATTAATCGATCATAATCTCTTTTTTTTCTTAGCCGTTTTCATTTCGTAGACTTATGGAAGAGGAGAATGAGAGAAAGAGATCGGAAAGGAAAAGGGAGAAAAGGGTCTTTAGGAGCATCTTCACAATGGACTGAATCCCTATTTAATTGAAAATATCGGAACATTTTTGTTTTTAATTATTTTCAAGTTTTCATTTCGTTTTGTTATAAGTTGCATTTTTTTACATTATTTGAAAATATAAAGTATTCAAATCAAAAAATAGTGTTTTTAAATTTTTTATTGAGAATCATTGGTAAATGATAATGCGTCATCGAATGAAAAATTACATACGGCGATAAATATGTAAAGTGTTATTTAAAGACAAAAGACGTATGAACATAAAATTGATATCACTCACTCACACAAACTATAAAGCTAAATTATATAATTGTATATAAAAGATATAGCTAGGAAAAACGCTTATAGGACTTTAAGAATAAAAAAATTCTGAAATAATTTTTGTATTTTTTTTATTTTGAAAAATTTACTTATAATCTTATAGTCATATTTTCTGTTAATATTACGTGACAGTTTCGTTTCATAAGAACGAGACCAGCATCCAAAAAAATCTGAAATTAGATTTTAAAGTTTACAATCTTACACTCCTATTTTCTGGTTAAAATACTTACTTTTATTCTTTTAAATAAAAAGAAGTAAAATTACAATTATAAGGATTGAAAATTTTGTATATGCGCAAATGCAAAAAACTATATATATATATATATATATATATATATATATATATATATATATATATTTATATATATATATATATAAAAAATATATATATATATATATATATATATATATATATATATATATATATATATATATATATATATATATATATATATATATATATATATATATATATATATATATATATATATATATATATATATATATATATATATATTATATTTTTTATCTTTTCCCATATTATTTTTAGAACAGCTGCAAAAATTTTGTTAAAAAAAACATGATTGTCGATAGAGAAAAAAAACAAATGAAATGTTTTTGGCTTTGGATCTCGAAATCGTTCTAATAACTTAAAAAAAGAGTTCGGTTCAAGAAAATAGAAATCATCTTTTAACCACAATCGACTCTCATAGAAATTGTTTTCCTTTTCGCCCTTGTATTCGGGGCTATCGATCGATTCACCAAGACCTGGCAAACCGCCCTTATCGCGGAATTCATACTGCTTTATATTCCACCGAATGATGGAATTTCCACAAACGTCTTTCATCGTCACAATAATATTTTCAAACATTTGGTTGATATTCCTTTTGTGTTTGGGATTACAGCATTTTTCAAAATACCTCGACAAATTTTGTTTACTTACTAAGTACTGATCAAAATTAAATTCTAATTCTCTTTTCAAAGAACGAGGGGTATTCAAAAGATTATAAATTTTGCAAGCGCTGATAAATTCCCATTTGAAGAATATTACGACGTTTTCTAAATTTAGAGAGACGTTACAAATTTCGTATAAAACATTTGAAAAATCGATTTTTAATTTTTTCAAATGTTTAAAAAAGAATCTATTTTCTGTATCCGATATCGTTTCGTGGTCATCATCAATACCTCGTTGGATATACGTATCATGATAATTGCTTATTCTGATTTCTAAGTCGACCAAATTCGGAAATGCTTCGACGATTTTATTACTCAATGAACCACAATTAGGATTCTTTTCTAAAAATCTCCACGTTTCGTCATATGCTAATCTCAAGATATACACATTTTGAAATTGGAAAGGAGAAAGTGTATCTAAATTTTTGTTTCTTTGAAGTATAGCATTGAGGTGACAAACGTTGTGTAAATTCAATTCCAAGAAACCGTCTATCTTCCGAATGCTCCTTTGCAATTGGTTTCTAAAAGTTTTTGTATCCCAAAAATCGATTATTTTCTTTTCCATTTCCCTTCGCCATGTAAATATCGAATGTAAGTTGCATAATTTTACACCATCTCCAATAAACTGGCGCCCGAGGATCCTCATAACACCGTTAATGCCTCGACAAGTGAGGCAGAAGGGTATCTTTATTTCGTTTCTTACACGATCTTTGGTAAGAAAATTCCGAAAATTATTTGCCAACATTTTTTGTAACCCGTGGAATATTTCTTCGGGATATTCGTTTTCCGATTCTTCTTCTTCCCCTGACAATGATACGTAATTTTCGAATGGCGTCGGAGCTTCTCTGACTTCCCATTCAATTATTCTTCTGTTTTCGATTTCAACCACCACGACTAAACTTTCCAATTTTCGACTAGAGCAATTAACGCATTCACTAAATGTATCATCCGACCTAGTATAGAGGTAACTGGGAAATAATTCTTCTTCCGACGATAAATTATAAATCAATTCTAGCGTCTTTACATCGGTTTTCGCAGCCAATAATCTTACACGATATTCGTTAACAGGAGTAGATGCGTGTTTATGCATTAACCGAACTCCGATTTTTTGTAAATTAAACAACGCTGAGATTTCCATAATTTCCTCGATGTAGTTATAGTTCACAGTTAACGTAGTTAATTTGTTTAATGAAGGAATAAGAAGCCTCTGCATTTTGCTAGAAAAATCAAATTCGGCAATTACTCTCTTCGTTTTTAAATATTCCAAATCTTTTTTGCCAACCAAAGCGTTCGCCGACTTGCTTAAAATAAGAGGCAGGCTACTATTCCTACTAATTTCGATTCCCTTATCTCTCTTCGCCCAACTGCGACACTCGCATATTAGTTTTAGCGCGATTAGATTTGGGAATAAGTTCGAGATATTCTTAATCATTTCGAGAAAGTCTTCGTGAGTAAGAGGATTAGTACCCGTATTAACAATTTTTAGCTTCTCGATACGAACTAAAGGATCTATCATCGAGTCCGATAATCTTAAAAAGGTTTTATACTGGTCTAAACAAAAAGTGAAGGCCTTTAAACGTTCGTATCCGGTACCCATTGCCTCAATAACCTTTGCGGATCTAGCAACCGCGGTAGGAACGCCATCGGCAAAACCGTTTGCGGTGACCATACGCTTGCTCAACGTGATGGTTATCGCCTCGGTCGTCTTGTACGGATTTTTCGTCGCATTTTCGAGAAAGTCCAGATACTTCGCCGAGGTTTTTTCTTCGTCGCCGTCTGAATCGAATAACGGTAAGAGAAGGTTGAAATTTAATTCCTTCGCTCCGTGTTTTTCGGTCAATCGATTCAAAATCGTATCAAAGAGCATATCATTCACCGTAGATCTTTTCGAATCCGAACCATTACACGAATCTAGGAAGGTTGGTCTTTCCAAGACGACGTTCATCGCCAAATCTTGCAGCTTTTTCACATTTAGTTCCATTTTTAGTTGATCTTCCTCGAATGATTTTTTTTAACAAAATAAAGATTAGGGTTAGGCGCCATGAGAAAAAAATATTTCTTTTCTCTAGTGGTACTGATATACCGGAGGTAGAGGACACGACTCCCTTTTTTTATAAACTAAAGATGAAATGACTCCAGTTAGACTAAAAATAATAACAGGTTGTTAAACTCTTTTAAATAATCGGAATTTAACTTTGGAAAATAAATTTAAAGACAGGAATATTCAAAAAAGTATTTATCTATATATATATATATATATATATATATATATATATATATATATATATATATATATATATATATATATATATATATATATATATATATATATATATATATATATATATATATATAAAAAAATAAAAAAATATATATATATATATATATATATATATATATATATATATATATATATATATATATATATATATATATATATATATATATATATATATATATATAAATTAATAACTAAAAATTAAAAAATCTTTTTATATTCGAATTCACTATAAAATAAATCGCTCGTGGACTATCGATTTATTATCAATAAATCTGAACCTAAAATGGCTGAAAATAGCGCACCGATGAAAAAGGCGCGTTCATCCGAAGAAAAAACCTCGAAGAGTCATCAACGCCTGATACTCGACGACTTGGTTTCCCTTATTAAGAGCGGAAAATGTAAAAACGTGATCACCTTGACCGGTTCCGGGATATCTACCTCTTTAGAAATTCCCGACGATCCGTCTTCAACCCCCAAAATATACAAAAATATACAAAAATACGACGAAGACAAAGAGCTGCCAAACCCGAAAGCGATATTCGAAATCGAATCTCTAAAATTGAGTCCGAAACCGTTTTTTAAATTGCTTAAAGACTTTTACCCGGCCAAATTTGAACCAACGCCAGCGCACTATTTCGTAAAACTGCTTCACGATAAAGGCATATTGGTGCGACATTACACGCAAAACGTAGATACGTTGGATACTTTAGCCGGGATTCCAGTTGGGAAGGTTACGGAAATGTACGGCTCGTTTCGCACGAGTCATTGCCTTTCGTGCAAAGAAGAATATACGCAAGGATGGATGGAAAAAGAACTTTTAAAAGGCGTTATTCCCACTTGTTCAGTTTGCCACAAAGGCGTGGTTAAACCGGATATCCGATTATTTCAGGAGCCATTACCATCTCAGGATGTCCGTAAATGCATCAAAGAGTTTCGAAATTGCGATTTACTAATAATAATAGGAGCTTCTTTAACCCTCGCTCCTTTCGCTCATTTGGTTTACGCGGCGCCCGAATGTTGCCCAAGGCTTTTTATCAATCGAGAACCCATTAAAGAAATCGATATGATAATCGAATCTCGAGAGCTTGCCGAATTAAATATTGCGAACAACAGGAATTTAAACGTACGCTTATTCGGTGATTTCAACGAAAACTGCAAAAATATTGTGGAAAGGTTGGGCTGGAGCGAGGAATTTAAAATATTATTGGAAGGAGGTCCTAAAAATAATTTATAATTTGATGATTCTTATGTAAAAGGTTCTTTGAAAAATCGACGAGCTCTTTTACCTCTACTTTGGATATTTTTTTTGAAAAAAAAATTTATACGTCCTTAGTATTCCCTCGTTGATAAAATTATTTTAAAAAACTTTATTTCTAATCCTTTTATCTACTCACTATTATTATAAGAAGCGAAATATTTAATTATTAGGAAAGGTTACGAAGATCGGAAAGAGACGAAATCGGTCCACGATTAAGCGTTAAAAAAATATCAGTATACAGATATAGAGCTGATGAAAAAAACATTTTACGCAGCTATTAAAAAAAGGTAAATAATAAATAAGAAAAAAGGAATTATATTAGCTCCAGATGGAATGACGCTATATGAAGTATTGTCGCAATTAACGATTTTTTGTGCATAAAAATAAGATTTTAAAACACGTATAGTCATTATTTGCGTTTCTCCTTGAAAAGTTGCTATATCATAATGATGCTTCAAAGGGAATTAGACCTCGTTTTCTTATTCGTTTATCAAAATATTTCAATTTTCAATATTATTTTTTTCATTTAGTTAACCCTTAAATATATATTATAACAAACGGAAATTTAGGGGAAATTGAATAAAACATAGAAAGAGGCTTTGTGGGAGAAAAGGGTCGCGATATCTCCGACACGACAGAAAATCACGTGTTTAATTGTTTATAGAGGAATATATATCCTACGAAACGACACTGTCACGTATTTTAAAAAGAAAATAGTGGTTTAAGAATAAAAGTATACCTTTTACAATAAAAGCTTTTTAAAAAAATTTCACATTTTTTTCTTTTAAAATTCCTTTTAGCGTTTTTTCTAGCACTTTATTTTTTATTTATTGGAAAATATTATAGCATCCTTTCATAGGCACCAAGACCTCAATTTATTTTCTTCAATGTTTGTCTCGCTACATGAAAACGACACTGATATATTGCGTCACTTTCTGGGGAACCAAAAATAGACCGCACGTATTTAAAAGTCATTCTTTACGAGTAAACTATCGTTAAACGTATAAATAGTGAATAAAGTGACGCTATTTCGGGAGATAATACAACACCAAGGTCTAAGTCCGAAATCAGAAGAAAAATTGGCATGAAAATTAAGAAAGATCAGTCCCAGAACTGCAAGTATGGTAAAGAATAGCGATGAGGTTTGCCCAAAAATGGAACAAAAAACTCCGAGATAATAGTCGCACCCGCCACAGGAGTGCTTCTTTTAATATTGAGACCCTCTAGTGAGAATTATTCATCATCGCCGACTTTTTTAGTGTTTATTTTTTGTTACAAAAGCAACCTCGACTTCTTTATATTTATTTCTGAAAACCATTGACTTTTCGAGAATCATCAATTAGTTTAAAAAATTCGTCTTTACCACGGTTCCTCTACAGTTTTGTTCCTTCATATTAACTATTCTAAAGAATTTTAAACCTTTTTTTTATCAACGAATTTTCGCTCATCATTTTGTCGTCATATAAACGGAAATAAAAAATTAAACCTTTTTAAAAATATACAATTGATGTAGTTGCGCATACTTTAACGCAGGCGTTAAGGCTTGTCTTTGAGCGCGGTCGTGCCCGCCCAAAACGGTCATACGCGCCAATGTAAAACATATTTAGGTAAATGCAAATGGACGATGCAAAATAAAATTACGACATACTGCAAAATTATGGCCATTGGACAAAAGGAAACGAAAAGGGTCCATGAAAATGCGTGCTTAAAATTAATAGGATATAGAAGACTAAAATAAAGAAGATAAAAAATTAAAAATAAAATAAATGTTTTTAATAAATAAATTATTAAAAATATTAAAAAATATATAACAAACCGACCTTTTTCCATTTATTAAAACGAAAACCTCCGACCTTTTTTTCTCATTTCTGATCCGAGCACAATTACGAGAGGAAAGTTAATTCCGCAGACATGACAAACCTATCGATTATAATATTATCCATATTGGTGCTTCAATCAAACTTGGGCTCAGACGCCGCCAGACAAATTCAGAGAAAAGAAGTTTGCGTTAGGTCATATCCGTCTTTTGATTTTGGCAGTCATTTTATAAATTTAACGAGAGAAAAATTCCATTTCACCAGAACTATATCCAAGGAATGTAAACGTAAGTCGTCGAAACTGTATTTACATTTCAGAAAATACGACGATCTAAAAAATAAACCCGAAGAATTTATAAATGGTGTGGAAATTTTTTATAGAAAAATACGCAAGAATGAAATATATTATATGAATTTCGTTAACGAAACGCTATACGTTGAAATTGAAGGATTGCCAAATCCGAAAAAATTTGGAATAGTGTACTCGAAATGTGGTCGCACTGGACAAAATATGGACAACGGCCAGAGTGTAACGTCTTCAAAATCGCCAGACCGATCGATTTTCAAATCGGCAACAAGCTAGGAGATTTTAACACGTCTAATCCTAATGATCTAGCTCAATACAAATACAATGGTCTAAGAGTTAGCGGAAGGTGCGTGGACATTTGCGTCGTCGCAATGGGGAAAGAAGCGAAGTCACCATTTTCTTGTTTTCTCTTTAATAATCCCCTTCAGGAAAATGTTCTTAAAGAGTGCGAAAATAAAAATTATCGAAAAATATATTGACCTTCGATAATTATTTTTATGTAATATACTTATATGTATTATAATAGGGTGTGAAATATTAGAAAAAAATTTGCAAGAAGCATATCCCCCTTTTATTTTCCTTATGCCTAATTTGTTCATTAATTATTTTTAGAAAAAAAACAACCTCTACTTCTCCAAAATATTTATAAAGCAGGCCGGAACTTCTTAATCAATTCTAGAGATTTCGGTTTCGTTGTTGTCATGTTTTAGAAATAAATATTATTGAGAAGTAATGGTTTTTTTCTTCCAAAATACGAAATGAATAATCTTATCTATTATACTATTAATTACTAGAGATGTCGTTGTCGACGTCATGGTGTTCTAGATACTAGATTCGCTTCTACAAAGCTGTTTGTTTTATCAAACTGCCGTTTCAATTTATTTTTGAAAAATAATTTAGTTTAATTGCCTCTAAAAACTAATTAACATAGAAGACCAAATTTAATGGAGACTATATTAAAAAAATTAAATAAATAATAAGTCTACAAAAAATTGTAATTCTCATAGATACGATACACACATCTTCTACATAAATATTTTGTTTTTAAAAAATTTAGTTTAGTTACCCCAAAAACCTAATTAACCTAGAAAACCGAATTTAAGGGAGACTAAATTAAAAATAAATAAATAAATAATAATAGTATACGAATAATTGATATCGTGCAAAATAAATTTTGTTCCTTAAGCGAGTTTTTTAGAGAAACCCAAAAAAACAATGTGGGCACAAAATAACGTAATTTTTACTTCTCGGGGAGATGTTGCAAAATAAATTTTCGTTCCTTAAGCGAGTTTTTTTTAGTATATATTATATTAAGACTAAGACAAGAAAAAAATAATTATATAAGATGTATGTATCTATCGGAATATTGGTTCTTTGTAGACTATTATTTATTTATTTTTAAAAAATATTTTAGTTTAATTGCCTCTAAAAACTAATTAACATAGAAAACCAAATTTTAGGCAGACTATATTAAAAAAAATCAAATAAATAATAAGTCTACAAAAAATTGTAATTCTCATAGATACAATACATATATCTTCTATATAAATATTTTGTTTATAAAACATTTAGTTTAGTTACCCCAAAAACCTAATTAACATAGAAATAAGGGAGACTAAATTAAAAAAAAAAAAATAATAATAGTATACGAATAATTGATATGGTGCAGCATAAATTTTTTGTTCCTTAAGCGAGTTTTTTTTCGAGAGAAACCCAAAAAAATAATAATTACGGAATCCAAGTCTGTAAAGAATTGATAATAATCAGTTATTCACATTATTGGATAATAAATTTTTTTTCTTCGTTCTTAATTCTTCTTAAAGTATTAATTATTTATCATCATCTATACTATATTTATTTATATTAATATTTTTTTATATAGTTTAGTCTCCCTTCAATTCTATTTTCTACGATAAATAATTTTTAGAGGTAACTAAATAAAAAAAAATAAAAATATTGCACGACGCCCATTTACCTCGGAAACGTCGTCGTCATATAGTGACGTTTCGTAAAAGCCCGAAATAAATGACTCTACGCGTTGGTGCAAAATAAATTTTTTGTTCCTTAAGAGAGTTTTTTTTACGAGAAAAACCAAAAAAAAAAAATAATTACGGAATCTAAGTCTGGAAAGAATTGAATTCAAAATCGCTACCCAAAAAGTCGACCTCTGAAAAAAAATTGAAATTTTTTTTTCAAATTTTGACTTAGACCTTTGACTTATAAACGGTACAGAATAAACGTCACTATAATAATACTTATTACGCTAAACGATATACTATATTTATTTATATTAATATTTTTTATATAGTTTAGTCTCCCTTAACTTCCATTTTCTACGATAAATAAATTTTTAGAGGTAACTAAATTAAAAAAAAAATAAAAAAATATTGCACGATGCCCATTTACCTCGTTAGAGGTCGTTTTTATGGTAATCGAGAAACGACATTATATCATAGTGACTCCGTAGAGTAAACCCGTCCCGAAAAGAAGAGAGTAACGTTATTTAGTGCCCGAGTGAACCGTAGGAGGGTACTATTAAGATTTTTTTACGTTAATTTTTAATGTGTAGCAAAAAATCGCTCAAAGCCTATAGGAAATGGGCGTCGTGCGTTGTTCTTTTAAATATTTTTTGTTTAGTTACCTCTAACAATTATTTTTCATAGAAAACTGAATTTAAGGGAGACTAAATTAAAAAAAAATAATAATATAGATAAAGCACACTTGCCCTCGAAAAAAAACTCGCTTAAGGAACGAAAAATTTATTTTGCAACATCTCCCGAAAAGTAAAAAGTTACGATATTTAGAGCCCCGATCGAAGCGTAAGTGGGGACCTTTAAGATTTCTTTAAGTAGATATTTATATTAAGAATTGATATTCAGGTATTCACTTATCATTAATTGTTTATTTTTTCTATGTTCTTAATTTTTCCTAATTTTCATCATACCTTTATCCGTAAACTTTTCTTTTTTTTCTTCAAAATACGATAGTGACGTTTCGTAATCACCGAGACGATCCTCGGAGGGGATCAATCGAGGCCGGGTTTCCTCTACGGCGTCACTATAATATAATGACGTTCCTCGATTACCATAAAAACGACCTCGAACGATCAAACGGCAATATTTTCAGGGATGAACTATCGTTAAACGTATTAATTATTATTATAGTGAAGTTTATTCTGTACCGTTTATAAGTCAAAGGTATAAGTTAAAATTTGAAGAAAAAAAAATTCAATTTTTTCCGAGGTCGACTTTTTGAAGAGCGATTTTGATTTAGACCTTTTGAGTTATAAACGGTTCGATGAAACGTCACTATTGGAACTATTATTACGCTTAACGACGTTCTAAGCGTAAAAAATGGGTTCTAAACGTGTAGAGTCATTTATTTTGGGTTTTTACGAAACGTCACTATATGACGAGGACGTTTCCGGGGCGTCGTATGCAATATTTTTTTTTTTTAATTTAGTTACCTCTAAAAATTATTTATAGTAGAAAATGGATTTTAGGGGAGACTAAACTATAAAAAAAAATTAATATAAATTAATATAGTATAGATCGTGATAAATAATTAAGAATTTAAGAAAAATTAAGAACGAAGAAAAAATAAATATCCAATATGTGAATAACTTATTATTAGCAATTCTTTACAGACTTAGATTCCATAATAATTTTTTTTTTTTTGGTTTCTCTCGGGAAAAAAACTCGCTTAAGGAACAAAAAATTTTTTTGCACCATCTCCCCGAAAAGTAGAGACTAACGTTATTTCGTGCTATTGAACCCGAAGGAGGGTTACCTTTAATATTTTTACGTTAATTTTTAAAGTGTAGAACAAAAAATCGCTCAAAGCCTATAGGAAATGGGGGTCGTGCGTAGTTTTTATAATTAATTTTTTTAGTTACCTCTAAAAATTATTTTTCATAGAAAACTGAATTTAAGGGAGACTAAATTAAAAAAAATAATAATATATATAAAGTACACTTGCTCTCGAAAAAAAAACTCGCTTAAGGAACGAAAAATTTATTTTGCAACATCTCCCGAGAAGTAAAAAGTTACGTTATTTTGTGCCACGATCGAAGCGTAAGTGGGGACCTTTAAGATTTCTTTACGTCGATATTTATATTAAGAATTGATATTCAGGTATTCACTTATCATTAATCATTATTTTTCTATATTTAATTTTCTAATTTTCATCAACTTTATCCGTGAACTTTTCGTTTTTTTTTCCTCAAAATACGATAGTGACTTTTCGTAATTACCGAGACGATCCTCGGAGGGGATCAATCGAGGCCGGGTTTCCTCTACGGCGTCACTATAATATAATGACGTTTCTCGATTACCAAAACGACCTCGAACGATCAAACGGCAATATTTTCCAGGGATGAACTATCGTTAAGTATTAATTATTATTGTAGTGACGTTTATTCTGTACCATTTATAAGTCGAAGGTATAAGCTAAAATTTGAAAAAAAAATTCAATTTCCGAGGTCGACTTTTGGAGAGCATTTTGATTTATACCTTTTGAGTTATAAACGGTTCCGACGAAACGTCACTATTGGAACTATTATTACGCTTAACGACGTTCTAAGAGAAAAAAAGGATTCTAGTCGTGCAATATTTTTTTATTATTTTTTTTAATTTAGTTATCTATAAAAATTATTTATGGTAGAAAACGAAATTTAAGTTCTATAAAAGAAAAATTAATATAAATAAATATAGTACAGATCATTAATAAATAATTAAGAATTTAAGAAAAATTAAGAATGAAAAAAAATAAATATCCAATATGTGAATAACTTATTATTAGCAATTCTTTACAGGCTTAGATTCCGTAATTATTATTTTTTTTTTGGTTTCTCTAGGGAAAGAAACTCGCTTAAGGAACAAAATTTATTTTGCACCATCTCCCGAAAAGTAGATAAGGAGTAACGTTATTTCGTGCCCCGAGTGAACCGTAGGAGGGTACCTTTAATTTTTTTTTACGTTAATTTTTAAAGTGTAGCAAAAAATCGCTCAAAACCTATAGGAAATGGGGGTCGTGCGTAGTTTTTATAATTAACTTTTGTTTAGTTACCTCTAAAAATTATTTTTCATAGAAAACTGAATTTAAGGGAGACTAAATTAAAAAAAAAATAATATATATAAAGTACACTTGCCCTCAAAAAAAACTCGCTTAAGGAACGAAAATTTATTTTGCAACATCTCCCGAGAAGTAAAGTTACGTTATTTTGTGCCACGATCGAAGCGTGAGTGGGGACCTTTAAGATTTCTTTACGTCGATATTTATATTAAGAATTGATATTCAGGTATTCACATATCAATAATTGTTTATTTTTTCTATGTTCTTAATTTTTCCTAATTTTCATCATAACTTTATCCGTGAACTTTTCGTTTTTTTCCTCAAAATGCGATAGTGACGTTTCGTAGTTACCGAGACGATCCTCGGAGGGGATCAATCGAGGCCGGGTTTCCTCTACGGCGTCGTCACTATAAAATAATGACGTTTCTCGATTACCATAAAAACGACCTCGAACGATCAAACGGCAATAGTTTCAGGGATGAACTATCGTTAGGCGTATTAATTATGATTATAGTGACGTTTATTCTGTACCGTTTATAAGTCGAAGGTATAAGTTAAAATTTGAAGAAAAAAAAATTTCAATTTTTCCCGAGGTCGACTTTTTGGAGAGCGATTTTGATTTAGACCTTTTGAGTTATAAACGGTTCCGACGAAACGTCACTATTGGAACTATTATTACGCTTAACGACGTTCTAAGCGTAAAAAATGGATTCTAAACGCGTAGAGTCATTTATTTTGGGCTTTTACGAAACGTCACTATATGACGAGGACGTTTCCGAGGTAAATCGTCGTGCAATATTTTATTATTATTTTTTTTAATTTAGTTACCTCTAAAAATTATTTATCGTAGAAAACGGAATTTAAGGGAGACTAAACTATAAAAAAAAATTAATATAAATAAATATAGTATAGATCATGATAAATAATTAAGAATTTAAGAAAAATTAAGAACGAAGAAAAAATAAATATCCAATATGTGAATAACTTATTATTAGCAATTCTTTAAAGGCTTAGATTCCGTATTTTTTTTTTTGTTTCTCTCGGGAAAAAAACTCGTTTAAGGAACAAAAAATTTATTTTGCACCATCTCTTGAAAAGTAGTGAGTAACGTTATTTCGTGCCCCGAGTGAACTGTAGGAGGGTGCCTTTAATATTTTTTTTACGTTAATTTTTAAAGTGTAGCAAAAAATCGCTCAAAGCCTATAGGAAATGGGGGTCGTGTGTAGTTTTTATAATTAATTTTTGTTTAGTTACCTCTAAAAATTATTTTTCATAGAAAACTGAATTTAAGGGAGACTAAATTAAAAAAAAATAATAATATATATAAAGTACACTTGCCCTCGAAAAAAAACTCGCTTAAGGACCGAAAAATTTATTTTGCAACATCTCCCGAGAAGTAAAAAGTTACGTTATTTTGTGCCACGATTGAAGCGTAAGTGGGGACCTTTAAGATTTCTTTACGTCGATATTTATATTAAGAATTGATATTCAGGTATTCACATATCATTTATTGTTTATTTTTTCTATGTTCTTAATTTTTCCTAATTTTCATCATAACTTTATCCGTGAACTTTTCATTTTTTTTTCAAAATACAATAGTGACGTTTCGTAAATACCGAGACGTTCCTCGGAGGGGATCAATCGCGGCCGGGTTTCCTCTACGGCGTCACTATAATATAATGACGTTTCTCGATTACCATAAAAACGACCTCGAACGATCAAACGGCATAAATATCGACGTAAAGAAATCTTAAAGGTTCCCAGTTACGCTTCGATCGGGGCATAAAATAACGTAACTTTTTACTTCTCGGGAGATTTCAAAAGCTCATTTGGTTCACTTAACGAAGCAGCCTATTTTCGGTGCAGAGTGTACTTTGCTATATATTATTATTTTTAATTTAGTCTCCCTTGAATAAGATGAAGTTTTCTATGAAAATAATTTTAGAAAACAATAAGCTAAGTAATCTCACGACCCCCATTTCCTAACCCTCCTACGGTTCTCTCGGGGCACGAAATAACGTTACTCTCTACTTTTCGGGACGGAAACGTCGTCGTCATAAATGGACGTTTCGTAAAGGCCCAAAATAAATGCCTATACGCGTTTAGAAACCATTTTTTACGCTTAGAACGTCGTTAATCGTAATAATAGTTCCAATAGTGACGTTTCATCGGAACCGTTTATAACTCAAAAGGTCTAATTCAAAATCGCTCTCCAAAAAGTCGACCTCGGTAAAAATTGATTTTTTTTTTTCAAATTTTAACTTATACCTTCGACTTATAAACGGTACGGAATAAACGTCACTATAATAATAATTAATACGCTTACCGATAGTTCATCAATGAAAATATTGCCGTTTGATCGTTCAAGGTCGTTTTTATGGTAATCGAGAAACGTCATTATATTATAGTGACGCCATAGAGGAAACCCGGCCTCGATTGATCCCCTCCGAGGAACGTCTAGGTAATTACGAAACGTCACTATCGTATTTTGAGGAAAAAAAACGAAAAGTTCACGGATAAAGTTATGAAGAAAAATTAGGAAAAATTAAGAACATAGAAAAAATAAACAATTAATGATATGTGAATACCCGAATATCGGTTCTTAATATAAAATAACTCTCTACTTTTCGGGAGATGTTGCAAAATAAATTTTTCGTTCCTTAAGCGAGTTTTTTTTCGAGGTCAAGTGTACTTTATATATATTAATATTTTTTTTAATTTAGTCTCCCTTATATTAAGTTTTCTATGAAAAATAATTTTTAGAGGTAACTAAACAAAAATTAATTATAAAACCTACGCACGACCCCCATTTCCTATAGGCTTTGAGCAATTTTTTGCTACACTTTAAAAATTAACGTAAAAAAAATATTAAAGGTACCCTCCTACGGTTCAATCGGGGCACGAAATAACGTTACTCTCTACTTTTCGGAAGATGGTGCCAAATAAATTTTTTGTTCCTTAAGCGAGTTTTTTTCCCGAGAGAAACCAAAAAAAAAAAATTATTACGGAATCTAAGTCTGTAAAGAATTGCTTATAACTCTCTACTTTTCGGGAGATGGTGCAAATTAAATTTTTTGTTCCTTAAGCGAGTTTTTTTCCTGAGTGTAACCAAAAAAAAAAAAATTATTACGGAATCTAAGTCTGTAAAGAATTGCTAATAATAAGTTATTCACATATTGGATATTTATTTTTTCTTCGTTCTTAATTTTTTTTAAATTCTTAATTATTTATCATGATCTATACTATATTTATTTATATTAATTTTTTTTACAGTTTAGTCTCCCTTAAATTCTATTTTCTACGATAAATAATTTTTAGAAGTAACTAAATTAAAAAAAAAATAAAAAATATTGCACGACGCCCATTTACCTCAGAAACGTCCTCGTCCCCAAAATAAATGACTGTACGCGTTTAGAATCCATTTTTTACGCTTAGAACGTCGTTGAGCGCAATAATAGTTCCAATAGTGACGTTTCATCGGAACCGTTTATAACTCAAAAGGTCTAATTCAAAATCGCTCTCCAAAAAGTCAACCTCGGAAAAAATTGAAATTTTTATTTTCAAATTTTAACTTGTACCTTCGACTTATAAACGGTAAAGAATAAACGTCACTATAATAATATCGTTAAGCGTATTAATTATGAATATAGTGACGTTTATTCTGTACCGTTTATAAGTCGAAGGTATAAGTTAAAATTTGAAAAAAAAATTTTCAATTTTTCCCGAGGTCGACTTTTTGGAGAGAGATTTTGATTTATACCTTTTGAGTTATAAACGGTTCCGACGAAACGTCGCTATGGGAACTATTATTACGCTTAACGACGTTCTAAGAGTAAAAAATGAATTCTAAACGCGTAGAGTCATTTATTTTGGGATTTTACGAAACGTCACTATATGACGAGGACGTTTCCTAGGTAAATGGGCGTCGTGCAATATTTTTTTATTATTTTTTTTAATTTAGTTACCTCTAAAAATTAAATTTAAGGGAGACTAAGCTATAAAAAATTAATATAAATAAATATAGTATAGATCAGTGGTTCTCAAACTGTGTGACGCGTCACATTTGGGTGGCACAGCTTCCCCACAAGGGTGACGCGAAAGTTTTGAACATTTTCATAATTGTATTTAAGTTTTCATTTAAAAATTTTAATCAATTTTGAATTTTCCAACTTTGTTAAGAAAATTTTAGTTATGTTATCCTTATATATTTATATATTTAGGGACAAATCCTGGGAATGCTTTTGGCATGCTGTGATCATGCAAAAGTATTGCAATTTTATGATTAATGATAGACCCTATTTTATAAATTGGAAGACTTTCTTTTTAGAATCTAACATGGGGTGACTTCGGCAAACTTAAATAAGTCAAGGGTGCCGCGAATCGAAAAAGTTTGAGAACCACTGGTACAGATCATGATATATAATTAAGAATTTAAGAAAAATTAAGAACGAAGAAAAAATAAATATCCAATATGTGAATAACTTATTATTAGCAATTCTTTACAGGCTTAGATTCGGTAATTTTTTTTTTTTTGGTTTCTCTCGGGAAAAAAACTCGCTTAAGGAACAAAAAATTTATTTTGCACCATCTCCCGAAAAGTAGAGAGTAACGTTATTTCGTGCCCCGAGTGAACCGTAGGAGGGTACCTTTAATATTTTTTACGTTAAATTTTAAAAAATAACAAAAAATCGCTCAAAGCCTATAGGAAATGGGGTCGTGCGTAGTTTTTATAATTAATTTTTGTTTAGTTACCTCTAAAAATTATTTTTCATAGAAAACTGAATTTAAAGGAGACTAAATTAAAAAAATAATAATATATATAAAGTACACTCGCCCTCGAAAAAAAAACTCGCTTAAGGAACGAAAAATTTATTTTGCAACATCTCCCGAGAAGTAAAAGTTACGTTATTTTGTGCCACGATCGAAGCGTAAGTGGGGACCTTTAAGATTTCTTTACGTCGATATTATATTAAGAATTGATATTCAGGTATTCACATATCATTTATTGTTTATTTTTTCTATGTTCTTAATTTTTCCTAATTTTCATCATAACTTTATCCGTGAACTTTTCGTTTTTTTCCTCAAAATACGATAGTGACGTTTCGTAATTACCGAGACGATCCTCGGAGGGGATCAATCGCGGCCGGGTTTCCTCTACGGCGTCACTATAAAATAATGACGTTTCTCGATTACCATAAAAACAACCTCGAACGATCAAACGGCAATATTTTCAGGGATGAACTATCGTTGGGCGTATTAATTATGATTATAGTGACGTTTATTCTGTACCGTTTATAAGTCGAAGGTATAAGTTAAAATTTGAAAAAAAAAATTTCAATTTTTCCCGAGGTCGATTTTGATTTAGACCTTTTGAGTTATAAACGGTTCCGATGAAATGTCACTATTGGAACTATTATTACGCTTAACGACGTTCTAAGCGTAAAAAATGGATTCTAAATGCGTAGAGTGATTTATTTTGGGCTTTTACGAAACGTCACTATATGACGAGGACGTTTCCGAGGGTAAATGAGCGTCGTGCAATATTTTTTATTATATTTTTTAATTTAGTTACCTCTAAAATTTATTTATTGAAGAAAATGGAATTTAAGGGAGACTAAGCTATAAAGAAAATTAATATAAATAAATATAGTATGTTTTAAGCGTAAGCGTAAAAAATGGATTCTAAACGCGTAGAGTCATTTATTTTGGGCTTTTACGAAACGTCACTATATGACGACGACGTTTCCGAGGTAAATGGGCGTCGTGCAATATCTTTATTTTGTTTTAATTTAGTTGCCTCTAAAAATTATTTATCGTAGAAAATGGAATTTAAGGGAGACTAAACTATCAAAAAAATAATAATATAAATAAATATAGTATAGATGATGATAAATAATTAAGACTTTAAGAAAAATTAAGAACGAAGAAAAAAAATAAATATCCAATATGTCAATAACTGATTATTATCAATTCTTTAAAGACTTAGATTCCGTTATTATTTTTTTTTGTTTCTCTCGGGAAAAAAACTCGCTTAAGGAACAAAAAAGTAGAGAGTGACGTTATTTCACGTCCTCGTCATATAGTGACGTTTCGTAAAGGCCCAAAATAAATGACTCTACGCGTTTAGAATCAATTTTTTACTCTTAGAACGTCGTTAAGCGTAATAATAGTTCCAATAGGGCGTTTCGTCGGAACCGTTTATAACTCAAAAGGTCTAAATCAAAATCGCTCTCCAAAAAGTCGACCTCGGGAAAAATAGAATTTTTTTTTTCAAATTTTAACTTATACCTTCGACTTATAAACGGTACAGAATCAACGTCACTATAAACATAATTAATACGCTTAACGATAGTTCATCCCTGAAAATATTATAAAGAATTGATATTCAGGTATTCACTTATCATTAATTGTTTATTTTTTTCTATGTTCTTAATTTTTCCTAATTTTCATCATATAGATCATCTATACTATATTTATTTATATTAATATTTTTTTTATAGTTTAGTCTACCTTAAATTCCATTTTCAACGATAAATAATTTTTAGAGGTAACTAAATTAAAAAAAATAATAAAAAATATTGCACGACGCCCGCCCCGATCGAAGCGCAAGTGGGGACCTGTAAGATTTCTTTACGTCGATATTTATGTTAAGAATTGATATTCAAGTATTTCAATTATCATTTGTTTATATTTTCTATGTTCTTAATTTTTCCTAATTTTTCATCATAACTTTATCCGTGAACTTTTCGTTTTTTTCCATCTAAGTCTGTAAAGAATTGATAATAATCAGTTATTCACATATTGGATATTTATTTTTTTTCTTCGTTCTTAATTTTTCTTAAAGTCTTAATTATTTATCATCATCTATGCTATATTTTTTTATATTAATATTTTTTTATAGCTTAGTCTCCCTTAAATTCCATTTTCTACGATAAATAATTTTTAGAGGTTACTAAATTAAAATAAAATAAAAAATATTGCACGACGCCCATTTACCGCGGAAATGTCGTCGTCATATAGTGACGTTTCGTAAAAGCCTAAAATAAATTACTCTACGCGTTTAGAATCCATTTTTTACGCTTAGAACATCGTTAAGCGTAATAATCGTTCCAATAGTGACGTTTCATAGGAACCGTTTATAACTCAAAAGGTCTAATTCAAAATCGCTCTCCAAAAAGTCGACCTCGGAAAAAATTAGGAATTTTTTTTTCAAATTTTAACTTAGACCTTCGACTTATAAACGGTATGGAATAAACGTCACTATAATGATAATTAATACGCTTAACGATAGTTCATCCCTAAAAATATTGCCGTTAGATCGTTCGAGGTCGTTTTTATGGTAATCGAGAAACGTCATTATATTATAGTGACGCCGTAGGGAAACCCGGCCTCGATTGATCCCCTCCGAGGATCGTCTCGGTAATTACGAAACGGCACTATCGTATTTTGTGCAAAAAACTCGAAAAGTTCACGGATAAAGGTATGATGAAAATTAGGAAAAATTAAGAACATAGAAAAAATAAACAATTAATGATAAGTGAATACCTGAATATCAATTCTTATCTTAAAGGTCCCCACTTACACTTCGATCGGGGCACAAAATAGCGTAACCTTTTACTTCTCGGGAGATGTTGCAAAATAAATTTTTCGTTCCTTAGGCGAGTTTTTTTTCGAGGGCAAGTGTACTATATATATTATATTAAGACTAAGACAAGAAAAAAAATAATTATATAAGATGTATATATTTATCGGAATATCGGTTCTTTGTAGACTATTATTTATTTATTTTTTAAAAATAATTTAGTTCAATTGACTCTAAAAACTAATTAACATAGAAAACCAAATTTAAGACAGACTATATTAAAAAAGAAATTAAATAAATAATAAGTCTACAAAAAATTGTAATTCTCATAGATACAATACATATATCTTCTATATAAATATTTTGTTTATAAAACATTTAATTTAGTTACCCCAAAAACCTAATTAACATAGAAAACCGAATTTAAGGGAGACTAAATTAAAAAAAATTAATAAATAATAATAGTATACGAATAATTGATATGGTGCAAAATAAATTTTTTGTTCCTTAAGCGAGTTTTTTTCCGAGAGAAACCCCAAAAAATAATAATTATGGAATCTAAGTCTGTAAAGAATTGATAATAATCAGTTATTCACATATTGGATATTTATATTTTTTTCTTCGTTCTTTATTCTTCTTAAAGTTATAATTATTTATCATCATCTATAGATATATATAAAAAAATTAACTAATGAATAAATAATTGAATAAAATATTTAACTCACTAGTCTTTTTTCTTTTGCTTATAAAAGGGAGTTGACACATTACATTTTTTACCATTGGGAGGTGTAACGTCGCCGAACATACCGAATCACCGCTTTAAATCTATTTTTTTCACACCCGAAATCCTCTACATTAAGTCGAAAATGGAAAAGAAAGAGATAAATCTGCGAGATTTGGCGATGAACGTCATTTTTGAGACATGGTCTTTCCAAAATGCGTGCAACGAAAATGTTTCTGATTCCAGTGAATTCGCTGCGGAATACGAATTGATATATGATTATTTTGTCGAAAAATACGGAACGAAGGAATTAAATTTCAACCTTCTCCTATCTCTATTCGATTCGGACAACGAAAAAGAATCTTCCACGAACTTTCTCTGCTTTCTCAAAAAGGCGACGCGAAAGCCGTACAGAACGACCGAATCGATAACCCTGACGTTGACCAAGTATATGGTCGCAGCAGACGCTTTACCAGGTGTCGTCTCGCGGCTGCTAAAACCGCCGAGATTATTAGGACGATGAGCACCCAGTACAAACGCTTGAAATCTTTAATTTTGTATTCGGATCAGTACGAAACCTTTATTAAATTAACCAATGTAATAAAAGAAAAACGACACGAACCTTTATTTCGTATCGAGAGGTTAGAAATTGTTAATACGGGCGTCAACCTTCTCACTCACGACGACTTTCTCGAAATGATTAAAAATATTTCGATCCTTTTCCCGAATCTAATCGCGTTAAAACTAATATGCAGATGTCGCGAAACGGTGTTGAGATACGACCCGATTATGCACAATAACCCCTTCCTTCGTTCGGGGGAATGCGCGAGCGATTTAGCCGAGAAATCCAATTTGGGATATATGAAAGCGCTGGAAATAATCGAACAAATTGAATTTTCGAGTGAATTGCGGAAATTTCTTATTCCTCCATTCGAGGTATTAACTGCAATAACCGTAGATTTTAACAACATCGAGGATATTATCAAAACTTCATCGTTGTTTAATTTGCAAAAAATTGGAGTTCGTTTGAATCATTCACACGCGTATACCGTTATTAGCAGCGCTCGTGTAAGACGATTGGTAGCGAAA
>JABUQX010085640.1:10000-12500 GCA_015478945.1 Trachelipus rathkii
TATATATATATATATATATATATATTATAATTATATATAATAATAAATATATAATATTATATATTATATATAATTCAAAAGTAAATAAAACATATAAATCATAATAAAATCATAATATATTATATATATATATATATACTATATATATATTATAATATATTTATATATATATATATATATATATATATATATATATATATATATTATATATATACAAAAAATAATGTACTGATTAAAAGTCCGGAATTCATCGGTACTTTAGCAACAGTGTTGGCGATACCGATACCGGTACAAAATGTATCGCCCGATACAAGTACCCGGTACATATATCGCGGTACTGCCCATCTCTGTATATATATATAGTAATTATTTAACAATGATCGCTAATAGATATAAATTATAATAGAAGCCTTTAAAGAGAAACTATAATAATATAAATATAAATAATATAACGTAATAATATATATATATATATATATATTATTATATATATATAATATATATATTATATATATATATATATTATATATATATATATATATATATATATATATATATATATATATATATATATATATATATATATATCCTCCCCCACCAACGACAAGGTAAACAACTAAATAATTTTATTTATTTTTTTTTTTTTCCCACTCCTCGAAGGGAGGTATTTATCCCTCATCCGGGTCCAAACCTCAGACCTAAGGATGAGGGATTTTGTTTACCCCCAGCACCCCTGAACATGTGCCTGAAGTGCGTAGAATGGCACCCCATATCTTCCGCGGAGTCCACATGGATTCCCCCCAAGGCAGGGACAACTCGCCATCCATGCACGCGTCACCCGAATTCTCATTCCGTTCGTCAATACCCGGTCACCCCGAGCTGTTCAGATTCCTCGCCCGAGACACCGACCCGTCGGAACTGGTCCTGCTTTAAACCAGCCCAACAGCGTAAGCGAATCAGTTTGACGTACGGGGAATCGAACTTTCATTGCTCGAGGGACTAGCACTGAAAAACGGAAGAGAAAGATTCCGAGGAGAGGCAGATGCGCGGAAGAGGCACATCCAAAAACCCAGGGAAGGGTGAGAAGCATCCGCCTCTGGAAAACGGAAATGCCACCACACCACCCCAGTGCACGAAGAACAGGAGCTGCTGGTTTTTCTCCAGACCATTATATCAATTTCTCTCGAAAAATTCGAGGTGTACGAAATTTATTGATATTGATGATGGATAAAGTGAACTGTGGCAAGCATTCCACCCACCTGACAGCCCCACCTAAGGAAGGGCCTGATTTTCAAAATTTGTAGTTTGTTTCTTCCTTCGCTCTAGGACACTGCAGGGCAGTATATCCTGCCCAAAAGTGTCCCAGAGAGCCCCCCCACTAACGTCAAGGTAACAACTGCGGGGGAGTTGTTAAACAACTGCGGGGAGGGAAAACAAGGGGGGGGGAGAGGTAAACAACGGGGGGGGAGAGGTAAACAACTGCGGGGGAGAGGTAAACAACTGCGGGGGAGAGGTAAACAACTGCGGGGGAGAGGTAAACAACTGCGGGGGAGAGGTAAACAACTGCGGGGGAGCGGTAAACAACTGCGGGGAAGTGGTAAACAACTGCGGGGGAGTTTTGATGAGCAAGGTTTTGATGCAGTTTTGATGCGTAAGCATGTGTGTTTTTTAAGCATCCTTTCTGATTACACTCATAGTCACACTCAGAACATTTAAATAATTTTATATTTTGATGCGTAAGCATGTGTGTTTTTAAGCTTCCTTTATGATTACACTCATAGCCACACTCAGAACATTTAAATAATTTTATTTTTTTTTTTTTTTTTTTTTTTTTTTTTTTTTTTTCCACTCCTCGAAGGGAGGTGTTTATCCCTCATCCGGGTCCAAACCTCAGACCTAAGGATGAGGGATTTTGTTCACCCCCAGCACCCCTGAACATGTGCCTGAAGTGCGTAGAATGGCACCCTATATCTTCCGCGGAGCCCACATGGATTCCCTCCAAGGCAGGGACAACTCACCATCCATGCACGCGTCACCCGAATTCTCATTCCGTTCGTGAGTACCCGGTCACCCCGAGCTGTTCAGATTCCTCGCCCGAGACACCGACCCGTCGGAACTGGTCCCGCTAAGAACGCTTCAAGCGTAGTTCCTAAAGCACCCGGTTTTCTCATCCCATAATTGCTGAGTACTCAAATGAATGAGCCACAGGAGATTCCACTCTCCATCAGCGGGATTCGAACATTGGACACCGCGTCGCAGCGTAAACAATAACCGGATGCTCTAACCACTACGCCATCCACGTCCCCAAAAAAACCAGCCCAACAGCGTAAGCGAATCAGTTTGACGTACGGGGAATCGAACTTTCATTGCTCGGGGGACTAGCACTGAGAGACGAAAGAGAAGGATTTCGGGGAGAGGCAGATGCGTGGAAGAGGCACATCCGAAAACCTAGGGAAGGGTGAGAAGCATCCGCCTCTGGAAAACGGAAATGCCACCACAC
>JABUQX010085640.1:20000-24918 GCA_015478945.1 Trachelipus rathkii
ATTATTATTATTATTATTATTATCACCATCATATTTCCCCAGATTAGGGTGAGGTGCGTCGCATACACCGGAAACAGAAAAGTAGTAGAAGAACATGACGCAAGTTAGAACTCGTCACAGTCAGAAAATTATTCCCAGGTTTCCACGAGACTGCGCTGGACCCTCAATGGGTTATCCCTGGGTAGGCCCAACCGTACCCCCCCTACAAAACCCCACTTTTACTCCTATTATGCACCTTTCTTCTCGCATGTGCCAAAACTCTCATTCCTTTACTGGTTCAATCCACTTTTTCTTTGGTCTTTCAGCTGATCGATTCCCAGCACAGTCATCACTATACATCCGCTTAACCAGCCGACTATCATCCCATCCTTTCCATATGACCAAACCATTTCCATGTACTCTCGTTTATTCTCTCATTTATGCCTTCACACCACACAACTCCCTAATGCCTTCACTCCTCATTTTATCTATTATTATTATTATTATTATTATTATTATTATTATTTATTTAAAAATCATTTTATCTTTTCAGCAAAATAAGAACTTTTGCCCAAATTCAGATATAAAGGAGATTCAAATACCAGACGAGTCTTTAGATTTTAAGAAAGAAGCTGCAAGGAATGATGTCTATGTTGAGCAAATTTCTGGATTAGATAAGGGTCAGGTACGAAAAGTTAATCAAAACATGATTTGAATTTCTTAACAATTTTGGGGAGGCTTTTTAGAGTATTTACTACTACAATCTCTCAATAAATGCGTTTAAATGCTTACCCCACATAAATGCGGCATTATTTCAAAACTCTTCATATTAAAGGATTAAAAATATAATATGGAAATTAATATGATTTCATCTATATTTTTTTAAATTATTTTGGAAGATGATTATTACACAGGATTGTAAATAGTATTAAGACTAAATAATATTGAATCTTATTATTAATACAGTATTATTAAATTTTAGATACACTTAATATGTATTACGTATTCAATTTTTTTTAAAATGTTGCAAAATATTCCAACAAATATTTTGTTTAATCTCTTTAGCTTGAAAATTATCTGCATCTCTCATACTGCCTAATTGATCCTTTTTAAGACGGGTGTGTTAGACGCGAGAAGAATTGGTAAAATGTGTGTGTGTGTGTTAGGGAGCTGTGTGCTGTGAGAAGAATGGTGTGTGTGTATGAGAGAGTAGATGAGTGTGTATTAAGATGGTTTGGTCATTTGGAAAGGATGGGTGATAGACAGTTGGTTAAGCGGATGTATGATGGAGGTGAGTGTGTATGGAATCGACCTGCTGGGAGACCTAAGAAAAAGTGTGTTTGAAGGAGAGGAATGTTAATTTAGCACAAGCAAGAAGAAGTAGCGTGGTTTTGTGAGGGAACATGGTGTCCCAGGGGGTAAACCCCAACATTGACGAGATTCCACTTAAGGGTATGGGTTTTTTTTCGACTTAGGTTATGTTCTTCTATTTAACTATTTTTGTTTCCGAAGTTTGTTTTGCATCCAGCCCCCCTCCCCCCCAATCTGTGGGGATCCATGAAGAGTATAAAGAAATAAATGTGATTCAATAAATTTCTCGCTTAGTTTCTTTCAGACTGTGAAATTTTTTCCCGGCTCCGACTCCATTATTTTAAAATATCCAGCTCAGACTCTGAACCCCGTTATTTCAAAGTCAAATTTTTTTTTGCTCTGACTATACCAAAAAAAAAATTTTCGACTCCAGCCCCGCACAACATCTCAGGGCTTCAACTCCTAACTCTGCAGACCTGATTTCTAGAGCAACATCCTTCATTTGCACAGTACAGAAGAATGCGTTTTCAGTTTTCAATGGTTCCTCATATTGCTTGCTCTAAATTCAAGATAGTTTGAAACAGCTTTCAGCTGCTGCCGCTGCAACTGCTACTGAAGCTGCAGCAGCATTGTGGGTCGGGGTGCGTAAACATTTTCCAGGAATCTGAGGCATACATGAGCTTTCTTAGGGTATAAATAAGGGGTAAGGGGACCCAAACCCACAGCTACCACTTTCATTTTAGTCACCTCTTACTACATGTAGAATGTATGTTGTTGAAAAAATTTTCCCCAACACAATATTATATATATATATATATATATATATATATATATATATATATATATATATATATATATATATATATATATATATATATATATATATATATATATATATATATATATATATATATATATATATATATATATATATATATATATATATATATATATATATATATATATATATATTTCTTTCTCTTTCTTTATCTTCCTCTTTGCCCCAAGACTGGGGGTAAGGTGCGTGTCATGCATCGGAAAAGAAAAGCAGTAGAAGAATATGACAAGGGTCGAAGAAGAGCGGCCTTAGCCCTCATTTTTCATTAGTAGTGAGCTGGTGGGCAACAGAGCGCCACCCTCACGCGGTGTCGTCCATGTAGGTTTCATCCCGCATTTGAGTGGGCGCAACCGCGCTAAGCAAACCGCCATTTCGCCACAGCGTGCACCTTTATTCTCGCCTCTGCCAAACTCACATTTCTCTCCTTCAGACATTCGTTCACCGACTCAATCCACTTTCTCTTCGGTCTCCCAGCCGGTCGGTTCCCAACACACTCGCCACTATACATCCGCTTAACCAACCGACTATCATTCATTCTTTCCACATGACCAAACCATCTCAACATACTTTCATTTATTCTCTCATTTACCCCTTTCTTCACACCACACAACTCTTTAATACGTTCATTCCTCATTTTATCAATTCTTCTTACACCTAGCATGCCTCTAAGATTGTCCATCTGAACACGTTGAACTTTAGATCTATACTTCTTATTCCAGACCATAGTCTCACTACTATACAATAACACAGGTAACAACATACCCTCATGTAAGACCCTAGCGCACTCAAGACTTAGTCCCTTTACCAATTTAATTGCACCAGCCACCTTTCTGCCATTCACAACTTTCCTCCTCTGCATCATCCGTTCCCTTCTCATCCAACACATACCCTAAATATTTAAACTCAGACACTAGTTCCAGCTGCTCACCATCTAACATAACTTCACACTGAAGACTGTCCTCACTCAAAACCATAACCTTACTCTTATCTACGTTTATTTTCAAACCCCTCCTTTTACATACCCTGCCAAATCTCTCTACCAATCCTCTCAAACTCTCTTCAGATTCGCCACACAAAACCAAATCATCCGCATATAATAGGTTGACACCTCATCATCTCCATTTCCCATCATTCTTATTTCTACCCCCACCTCTAATTCTTTCATAACCCCATCCATATACAAATTGAATAACCAAGGAGACATAACACAACCCTGTCTCACTCCGCTATTAATCCTAAACCAATCACCATTGACACCATTTATTCTTACACACACTTCACTATCGTCATACATACTTTTGATTCCATTCAGAAGCCTACCACCAACACCATATATCACTAACACTTGCCATAACGCTTCCCTATTAACTCTATCATACGCCTGTTGCAAATCCATAAAACCTAAATACAATTTATTCTTCTTCTCCCTCATTTTCTCAATCATTTGTTTCAATGTAAAGATTTGATCCACACATCCTCTACCACTCCTAAACGCACCTTGTTCTTCACTAATCAGTCCTTCAGTCACTCGACGCACTCTTTCGACCAAAATACCAGCATATACCTTCTCTACAACACTCAATAAACTTATTCCCCTATAATTTCTACAGTTCCCCTTTTCTCCCTTACCCTTATATAAGGGTACTATTACCGCTCTCCTCCAATCCCTTGGAACTATACCCTCTATAAACGCTTTATTACACAACTTCACTATCGTCATACATACTTTTGATTCCATTCAGAAGCCTACCACCAACACCATATATCACTAACACTTGCCATAGAGCTTCCCTATTAATCATATCATACGCCTGTTTGCAAATCCATAAAACCTAAATACAATTTATTCTTCTTCTCCCTCATTTTCTCAATCATTTGTTTCAATGTAAAGATTTGATCCACACATCCTCTACCACTCCTAAACGCACCTTGTTCTTCACCAATCAGTCCTTCAGTCACTCCGCACTCTTTCGACCAAAATACCAGCATATATCTTCCCTACAACACTCAATAAACTTATTCCCCTATAATTTCTACAGTTTCCCTTTTCTCCCTTACCCTTATATAAGGGTACTATTACCGCTCTCCTTCAATCCCTTGGAACTATACCCTCTATAAACGCTTTATTACACAACTTCCAAATCCAATCAATCACCATCTCGCCTCCGTTCTTGATCATTTCACCGGTAATTTCATCTATACCTGCAGATTTACCATTCTTCAACTTTCTCACTCTACCCATTACCTCCTCCTTACTAATAACCTCATCCCCAAAATACCTATTCCTTCTTGCACCATCAAACCCACACACATTCACTATCACCTCTTCATTACTGTTAATATTGTGCAGATTTTCGAAGTGTTCTTTCCACACTCCCCTCACATCCATTTCATCAGTTACAAAAGCACCATCCCTATTCATTATTCTAAGCAGTTCCCCTTATTCTCATTCTTAACCTTTCGCGCTTCCTTCCAGAAGAGCTTCCTATTCTGTAAGTCCCCATTCATCCTCCTTCAAACTGTTCATTTACCTCTTGTTTTCTCCTACGTATGCACCTTTTAGTATTTCTTTTTCCTCCTTATATAATTCCAAGCATCTTTCTTTTGAGACTTCATCATTTGCTTTTAGTACATTCAACCACGCTTCTTTTTTACCTTTAACCGCTTTCATCACCTCTTCATTCCACCATTCACTGTTAACATTCTTACTTCCTACTTTAGCACATCCACATACTTCCTTTGCACTACTAATAATTGCTTCCTTCATTTGATTCCAGATTTGTTCAGTTT
>JABUQX010085641.1:0-7500 GCA_015478945.1 Trachelipus rathkii
TATAATTATTAATAATTATATCAATTAAATATACTTTTGATATGTATATATATATATATATATATCAATTATAAGTATATATATATATATATATATAATAGTTATATAGGTATAATATACGATTATATGATATAATAGTTATTATATTATAAATACTATATTATATATATATATTATGATAATAATTATTAAACAGTAAATAATATAGTATCTACGGTGAATAGATATGGTATATTAATGAACAAGCTAGTAATACGAGTGTAGGAATAAATGATTAGATAGGTAGAATATGTATCACTGGCAGTGAGGTGAAGTATGTAATATAAAGGTATAAGATATGATGGTATATATTTAGGTTATAATAGTCTTATAAGGTATAGTAGTATCAATAGTAATACATACTTGTATACTATATATATATATATATATGTATAATATAATATATAATTTAATATATAAGGATAACTGTATGATATAATTACTATTGGTATAAGACTACCGTAGTAATATATATATATTACTAATATATAGAGTTAGTGTGTAGGGGAAAAACAATGTATAACTATATATATATATATATATATATATATATATAATATATATATATATATGATCATATATAGTAGTAATATTATTATAGTATATAATAGTATAATATATTTAGTATATGAATAATGATATAATATATATATATATATATATATATTATATATTATAAATAATATAAATAATATATATTAAAAAATATATTTATATTATAATATATATAATAATTATATATAATATATAATATATTATATATATATATAACTATATATATTATATATATATATTATTATTATATATAAATAAAAATTATAGTCAAGAGTTGTCAGAAAAGAGGTTATTTCTTGGAGAAACCTGGAGGTTGCCAAATGCAAAGAGATAGAAGAAGACTACGAGCTTTATGATAATCTCTGAGATTTTTCATTTCGCCTTTTTGAGCTGAAAACATCTTTCGTTGTTAGCTTCATGCTGTTCATTCGCTTTTATTTCTTGAACTGATAAGTTCTCTGTTTTAAAATCGTTCGCTTGATTATAAATAGCTTTCGAGCAGCGAGTATACAATTTTCACAGTTAAGCTTCGTGCTGAATTAAAGTTTAATATTCAAATATTCCTTTTATCGAATATCGTTTTTTATGTGCATTTCAATTTAACATTCTGGAAAGCTAAAACGGGTCAACTACTTCGTTTAAGCCTGAGAAAACAAACCTTTTCTCAACAAGCTTTAGATAATCTTAAGTGCGTAATCCCACTATTTAACTATTTTAGTTATAGTGAAGACCTAAGGCTTTCAAGAGTATACTCTCTTAAATATTCTGACTTGCAGTGCACATAATGATCTAAACTATTATTGCACTGGCCAATATTCAATTCTTTAAGAATTTCGTCAAGTTCTTAATCTGAACTTTCTATAATCTGATGAGCGTAATATGCTGATCTCTATTCAATAAAATGATATAATTTAACAATTATATTATCTTGAGAAAAGTTTGCTAATTTAAAATTGTTTTTCTCGCTATAATTTAAGTATTTCGTAGTCAGTAAACTACTGGCGTTTAAAGTTTAAATTTAGTATTTCGTAGTCTCAGTAAACTACTGGCGTTTAATAGTTTATAAATTTAGTAATTTCGTAGTCACGAATAAAACTACTGAGCATATATAAAAAGTATAAACACTCCACACATATTCCATACGCTATGAGAATTTCGTAAACATTAATCCAAATAATTAAACTCTTATACTTATGGAATAGTGAGTAGTATAGAAGCACGTATTCGATACATATATAAATTCACACAATATAAATTATCTCCTAGAGTAGTATATATTCAATACCAATAATAAAAAAAAATATCCTTTATAATCTAAGAGACAAAAATAACAAAGTAAACACTGATCTCACTACTTTGAATATATATACATGACACAACAACATAATATATATACATTCTGCAGAAAGTTTGCAGCTTACCTTGAAAATAAAATACCGTTCAGAATCTACCGAATATATACTGCAGCACTTAGATCCAACACCTGAATTAAATATTAAAAATATAAGGAATTATTTGAATGTAAAGGTGTTAGAAGACACTCATATAAAAAAAAAACCACTAAATCAAAACAACAACATACACCAAACAAATCCACACAAAATAACATAAATAACAATAATAATCACCACCAATATACATCAAACATAATACTCCATACTATAACCACATAAAACAACTAAAATCAACTAACGCAACAAATAAAATTACTAAACACTACACTAATACTCTCATTACTAATACAAATAATCATACACAATAATATCCACTACATAAACATACATATAAATCTAAATAATAATATCATTATAATTATAACAAATACACAACACCACCTCAACAAATACATAAAAAAATAATAAAATCATACACAATAATAACTATTCATCACACACAATAATATCTAACCATAAAATCACCTAAACACATCAACTAATACACATAAATATATACACTATGTAAAATCGTAATATATACAACACACACCCACAAACACAACAAAAAACAAATAAATAACTTAACACAAAAATAATAATAATTCACCCTACAAGAATACAAATCCCATATCAACTAACACATAACTAAAAAAACAACAAACAAAATAAACAATAACAACACCCATAACACAAATAAATCCACAATAATAAAACAACCAATCAATCAATCTCACCACAACACACTCAAACCCACATCAATATCATACTACTAATAACATAAATCATATACCAACTATTACTACTCACACACTAACCTATACACTCAACTACACACACAACAATCATTCATATCATATTAAACTATACCTATAACACAAATAATTAATATATATATATAATTATACAAAAACACATACTACCCCCCCCAATATATATTATTATATATATACATATACCACTCCATTACCTATCACAACTACATAATATATTAGATAATCATCTCAATATTCACCCAACATAATCCTAAAACAATAAACTAAATAAATAACTCACTCACATATAATACAACACTACACTTTATAATCCAATAAACTATAATACACACCTATATAACCAAAATAATAACATACAATACATACATAATACTAATACAGATAAACTACACAATAATACTAATAAAAACTAACTATAACATACATCATATACTAACTCAACATAAACGAACATAGTTAAATATCATATCTCACACAGAAAAATAAAATTACATATCGCTGAAGTACGCTCGAGCGACGCAAGCTCGCATGGTATATAATAGAATATATACTCTTAGAATAAGCACTACTCTATATTTTAGTTATGACATACATATACTCATAATACTAATATACAATACAACTAATATCGCGACATTCTGATATCTCAAATAACAAGAGAGAGAATCCAAATCCTTCTAATAATAATATTTATAAGAAAATAATATTAAAAAACAACATAATATTACTACTAGACGTCATACAAACAATATATACTACTACAATCTATTAGAACGCTAAACTATCTCTTCACGATCCAAATCTTATCACGAGCGCACTCACAAATATTCACTATAATACAATATATAAGAGGTTACTTAACTAAGAGACATATATTTAACTCATCTATATATACTAAGAAACTACACACTTACACTCGAGAGCAGATCTCAAAATATATATTTACTTATGCACACATATCGTTAGTAAAAAAATACAACTCTAACGGATATGTTTCTATCATACACTATCCGATCAGCATTTATTTATATATATTGAATTTTTTTTTATTAAAGCAGCTATACACTAAAATTATATTAGAGACTTATCTCTAGAGTATCTTTTTTTTTCAAATATCTTCATAACTATTAAAAACAATCAGTCTACTTCTCTAGAGAGATGAACACACAAATACAAAATATCGAGAGTGTAAAAAATAGATATGAGACAGATAGCTCATTCGAACAATCTCTTGGCGACGGGAAAGGACAAACTCACAACACACTAACTCACATCTCAACTTCACAACGCAATATCAAGTAACACACATATCACGAAAGAGAGTCGTTAAGCATCAATAACTGAATCACCTATTATTTCACGCAACAGCTCACTAATGAACAGACAGATAAATTTAACGTACACTCACACGCCACACTCTACCTCATAATCCAATACTCACAAAAAAATACTTCCACACTAAAACCCACAACGACCTCTACACTTACTACTACGACACACATGAAAAGCCAGGAAGATAATCATATCGAGTTTCCCAACTGAAGGAAATAAATCAAGAATTGGAGGAAGTTATAAAAAATTTGATGCTCTGAAGGCACAGAAAGTCATCAACAAAGTCTTCCAATTCACAGTATGATCGACAACTGTCGACCAGGAAAACCATTGAAGGTCGGTAACATTATCCTATACCAGAATGAAAAGCTATTAATCTGTTGACGTATACTGACACCGCGGTTTTTAGTTATCTCCATCTTAACTTCTCCGTCTGCGCTCTCCTGGCGCTTCAGAGGCCTCTCTATGAAACGGAAAATCAACGTCAGATGCAGAAATATAATCAAAAATATTCATGCATTCAGAGAACAGAAGTAAAAATGTCCTGCAAATAAAAGTGATCAAGAGTTCAGAGGGTGAGGAGGAGGACCCGGCATTCCTTCCGATCGTTATTATATTCTGTCCTTATTCAAAATGTTATGGGGCCAAGAAATGAATTAATTTCTAGAGCGCCGTCAAAATTGCAGAATATTTAAAATCATTGTTATCAAGGGTGAAATAATGCGTGCATCAAAGATATTGACAATTTTAAATCAGTAATGTCGACTCCAATTTGGAAGTCGCTTTCGAAATATTAAAGAACCTTTACTTAGACGAATCATATATTATTGATTCTCTGTTTCATAAAATCGATTCTGCGCCTATTTTAGAGAATAATCCTGAACATATTCGTATATTCCTGTCTGAAGTGAGAGCATATATTCATGAGCTCAAGGAGTTTGGACTCGATTTCTTTGAAGAGCTTTCGGCGGGCTGTAAAGCTCATGAGTCATATAATCGTGGACAAACTTCCAACACTGCTTATACCTTCGTGACGCTTCAAATTAATCACTACAGGATGAATCTCACTTCCGTTAATATTAATTGTTGAGCATTTAACGAGTAAAAAAAAAAAAAAAGTCACATGAGAGAAAGGGTAGGAGGGAAAAAAATAAAATCGCCCCTAAAAGGGATTTGGACGCGTAATCGTGCTCCTTTGAGGCATAAATCGGACTTAAATCGTCAAGCTTTTAACGCTTTCCTCTAAAGAGGATAGTATCGAAATCTTTCATCGTCAGAATGGTTGAAACAAGAGAACGCAGTACAAAAGAGTGGCGAGATTTAAAAATTCTTTCTAAATCATTTAAATTATTCGTGAAATGTAATTTTGCAACAGAAATACAATCGCATGATTTCTTGTGAAGTATATTCTTCTCCTGAAAGCAGGAGAGATAGCTGTAAAGAGCTGCGCATGTGCTTCAGCTGCTCAAGCAGCAATCATTTCGCTAATAAATGTCCTGCAAGAAGGTAAATGGCCTTAGTCAACCCATTGCGGCAAATGTGGCCAAGAAAAATCCCCCTACGTGCTCTCAATGTATTCAAATAGGCAGAAACGTGTCCGGTAGAGGCTTTTCGAAGATAGTCGTACCTCCGTCACACATCAAATTCGAAAAAGCGAGGCGGTGGTCCCGAACCAGTTAATACTAATTATAACAATAAGCTCATAATAATAATGAATAATGATGTAAAAATAAGATAATATCGAATAAAGACCTAACTCTTATATTACATTTGGGTAGGGGTGACACGAGGTACTGTTGTGAAGATACGCGCATAGATTATACGCTGCGTGGCGGCAATCGCTATACTAGCCTATCATGACGGACGAGACTATGACGTGGAACCCACGCGTATAGATAGGTAGGTCATGAGGATTTAGAGGCCCATATATAGTGGTGATGTTGTTATTCTCTTTCTTTTAATTAAATACGAAGAAAAAAATCTTATAAAATTTCATTGTACCGACGCAAGTGTGGTTCTGTTGGGTACTAACAAATTTAAATTTAAATTTCTAAAATACTAGATTAACTATCTGGAACATTGATTTTCGTGTTTATGATTTATCGAAAAGGAATATCGCTTTGGTTTTTACACCATTTGGTATAATGAGAAAAAGAGAACATCTTGATTTTCAGCAAGGCATGGGATTACAAATGTTTGTTATAATTGCCGCAAACTTGTGGATGACAAGATCTCACAAAAGTGACAGTCGTTTAGGCGTCAGGAGCGTGGATCGGGGAATAAAAATAGTTCTTTATTATATACTTTCTGATCGTACAGGAACATGACAGAAAGAGGTATAGTCTGTCATCAGCTACAGATTTTAAGAGAGAGTCGTAGTTCTATTATGTGTAAGTATTTTTAGGACGTTATCGCGCATTGGTGAGTGTGTCTCGGGCGTGCGGAATAGCCTCTCTGAGAGGTGGAGCGTCGTTACTTCCATTGTGTGGGTAATTGCGATTTAATGACTACACCTAACGCGCCTATTGTGTAGTGGAGCGAGTATGACACTTACGAGCGATAGATCGGTATGGCTGTGTGTTTTTGTTCTAGAACCTCTTTTTGTCTTTTTTTATTACATTATTAAGCTATAAACTTTTTTCTTTTTCAAAAAATTTTTATAATAATTTTGTTCTTTGGTTTATTATTATTACTTATTATTTATTATTATTATTATTAATTAATTATTATTATTATTATTATTATTATATTATTATTATTTTATTATTACCTTATTATTACGATTATTATTAATTATTTTGTTATTAATTAATAATTATATATTATTTATTTATTATTATATTATTATTTTATTATCATATATTATTATTATTATTATTTATTATATATATTATTAATAAAGTTATTATTATTAATTATTGATTAATTATTATTATTATATAACTATATATATTTATTATTTATTATTATTATTATTGGATTATTATTATTATTATTTATTATTATTATATTATTATTATTATTATATATATTTATATATATTACTATATATATATATATATTTATATATATATATATACTACTATATATATTATATATATATATATATATATATTATATATATATATATATATATATATATATATATATTATAATATATATATATATACTATATTTAATATATAATATATATATATTTTATGTATGTCCCAACAGGTAAGTGTACGGTAGTCGGGTATATAATAATTAGGTATGACCTTACCTGAAATTAAATCTAAGTTATTATACATCCTTCGAAGTATTGACCCTGCCCCTTGGGAGGCTTACAGCAGCGTCCAACCGTAATTCTTTCCCACCTGTTTCCA
>JABUQX010085641.1:22500-25000 GCA_015478945.1 Trachelipus rathkii
AGAGCAAAGATAATTATTGGGTCCAAAATCCATTTAAAGTTTAAAAAAAAAAAAAGCAAAGCAAAGCAAACAGGATTTCTGGCAATGGATTATGAAAAGTAAATTGAAGTTAGTTCAGATACTCAGTTAAAGGAAAAGTTTGACGAAGATCCGGAAATAATTTCTTTGATGAAATAAATATCTGGAGTTCTACTACCGCGCGCAACAACATTTTTGTATGAATGAGATGGTTCTAAACATGTTTGTACCAAACGTAAATGTCACAAAAGGTTGAACGTCGTACCAGATATTCGGATTCAATGATTAATTACCCAACATTAAACACTCAACTTTCGCACTAATAATTTCTAATTTCATTTTAGTAATTATTTTTCATACTAATTAGAGGTGAACCGGATATCAATTTTCAGTGGATGCGGATGCGGATATCCGGTCCACTTCTAATACTAATTACGAATTACTTCGCAAAAAAATTGAAATTGAGGCGGTTTTCTTTCTACAACAAATTGTGTTTCTCTTTCCGTCATATTAAAAATATCATTGTTGGATTGTTGATAAAATACAGGTTTGGGATTCGTGTTTTTACAAAATTGTGCAAAGGTTCGGTGACAAAATCTTTAGTAATCACTGATACAGAAGTTTAATTTATATGATATATATATATATATATATATATATATATATATATATATATATATTCTTTATCTTTATATATAAATATATACATTTATATATATATATATATATATATATATATATATATATATATATATTTATATATATATATATATATATATATATATATATATATATATATATATATATATATATATATATATATATATATACTATATATATATATATATATATATATATATATATATATATATATATATATATATATAAAGTATATATATTTATATATATATATATATATATATATATATATATATATATATATATATATATATATATATATATATATATATATATATATATATATATATATATATATATATATTTATATATGTGTGTGTGTGTGTGTGTGTGTGTGTGTGTGTAGGTGTGTGTGTGTGTGTGCTTGTTTGTGTGCTTGTTTGTGTGTGTTTGTGTATAAACTCATATAAAATGACAGGATATATAAATCAATTAAATTTTAATAAGTTAAAAATAATAAAAACCAATAAATTACGAAGTTAAGAAAGCAAAAATAAGGGAAAATGATTTATTTGCCCATTTAAAAATCACCTCGATCTTTAGATCAAGAATAGTCTAAAATAAAAATATTTCTTCCTTCTCTCTCTCTCTCTCTCTCTCTCTCTCTCTCTCTCTCTCTCTCTCTCCTCTCTCTCTCTCTCTCTCTCTCTCTCTCTTCAGCCCTGCCTTTTCCCTTCAGCCTCCTTATTAACACTTCCAATTCCTTTGGAATTTTCTTTCACCAAAAGCTTTGCTAGTTTTCCGAAGCTCCCCCCCCCCACCCTCTTCTGGGTTTCTTAGGTTTTCTCCTCCAAACCCCACCCCGTTCACTCACTTGGAGAGCACCCCCTCTCCCTATCCAACAATCCTTTCCTCATCCCTTCAGTCCCCAAACCTGTCGATCGACGTTAGCCCGACGATGCCTCGCGATTCTTTATCAATTTTCATTGCAAGCGTTGCGTAGCTTGCGGCAAATAATCTCACATCATTTATCATTATTCCCTTTTCGATGATTCACACCAAGATTTTCCATTGCTTCCAATATCTATTAAGCGTAGATCAAACCTTATTATAAACTAGTAATATTGTTTTTCAACTTTCATTCCAAAACTTTTTTCAATTCATATATATATATAACACTTATAATAACATATATATATTTCTGTGAAATGATATATATATATATATATATATATATATATATATATATATATATATATATATATATATATATATATATATATATATATATATATATATATATATATAGAACAAAATAATCTTGAATCGCTATGGATAATTATAGTAAATATGCCTATAGAGAAATTAGATTCAGGAAATTTCAGCAGAAGAAATTTTTTTTTTTTTCTAAATATTATTATTAATAAATTACATTACATGAGCTTTCGGTCGAATCGTGACCTTCTTTCAGATGTGTGATATACAGACTAAATATAAATAAATAAATTAAAATCAAAATAGTATCAAGAAAGTTTTTGTTTTAGATTTTTAAAAAAAGGTGAGAAGTTTAATATGTTGTTTAAAATAGGATCTATTATGTATTCGTTTTTCTGTATGTTAAAATTATTGGTGTTGGTAATGCAAAATAATAAATAATATAATATATATATATATATATATATATATATAATAATATGTATATAATATATATATATATATATATATATATAACATATATATATATATATATACTATACAATGTCTAATTTCAAATCATGTTTTTTTATTTTGAAAGTTATGTTGGATTCAAATTTTATAATTGTTTTGAAATTATTTCGTCAAA
>JABUQX010085641.1:35000-40000 GCA_015478945.1 Trachelipus rathkii
AGTAGATAAAGGCGTCTGAAGTTATTTTCCTCCTTTTTTGGTTTATTATATATATAATATATATATATATAAATATATATATATATTATATATAATATATATATATATATATTAATATAAATATAATATAAATAATATTATATATATAATAATATATATATATATATATATAATATATATATATATAATTAACTCGCGTAGAAAGTCAACGTATATATTATTAACCGAGGATGAAACACACACAACATACACACAAAGTACAACACCACACGTTCATAATAACATCTACACAAATAGCCATAGGCATATATAAATATATAACTATTATATAATATATATATATATATAATATATAATATTTTATATACTATATAATATATAAATCTAAATATATATAGTATATATATTCATTATAACACACGTAGAAATCAACGTATTACTATTATTGTCCCAAGGATGAACACACCCACACTCCCACATACACACCATATTTACTATATATATATATATAATATAAATATATAAATATATATATATATATAATAATATATATATATATAATTAGATGGCGATCAGTGGTCCGTGGCCAGAGAAGAGTTCAGAACCGAGTTTTTAGCTCAGCTCAAGGAGCAGCCTTCGGAGCCGTAGCTGGAGCTGCATTTTGAAATATAATAGACCAAGTAAGGTATCTTCCCCCTATGTTTATAAGGACGTAGAACCACATTTTGAGAGTTTCAGATCTCTCAATGGTGCCTGTTAATCCAGAGGAGGAAGTGTCAGAAGAAAAGCACAGAGTGCTTAAAATAAGAAGATGAAGGAGGAGGAATATGAACAACAAGTTAGAGACTGAAAACGCTCATGTGGAGGAGCAATGAGTCTGGGCCAAAGCCTGTTCAAATGCGGTGCTGAGTTAGCACGCATGCACTTAATAATATAATATGAATGTCAATGTATATGTTTTCAATGTCATAGAACTCGAAATGGATTGTTGCAAGTTCCTAAGGGGTGCCTGTGCCTGTTGCACAAAATATGGATCTTAGCACAACGAACTTATTAATTATACAGTTACTATTAATTGATAATTTCTTAGATAGCCCCTATAGCAACCAAATCGTGCACAAAATATGAATCTTTGCACAACGAACTTATTAATTATACGGCTACTAATAACTGATTATTTCTTAGATAATCACTATATCAACCAAATGTTGCATAAAATATGAAACTTAGCACAACGAGCTTATTAATTATACGGACACTTTCAAACTATTCTGTCTGTTGTTATTTATTATTTACACGCACACATTAACTATAGAGACGTTTCACTTAATACCTTATCTAACTAAAACTAATATATCCTTACAGTTTACATGACTGTTATTTCTACTACGTCATGCAACTATGTCTCGTTTTCTAAACGTCGTTGGAAAATATTTTTAGCTAAGACATTTATATGTTTCCCATATTTAATATTACTGTCATTACGTTTTCTTTTATATTTTCTTTTAAGTTTTTATTATTTTTCTTTACATTTATATTTTGTTTAAAATTTTTATGTATTCATTTTTTATCAGTTTTATTTTGTATGTTAAGTTTTTATTATTTCATAAGTATAATTTTTACATTTACTCTTTATGTTTTTTAATTTTTATTTATTTCATGTTTTATTTTGAGTGTCTTTAGTTTTTATATATTTCATGTTTTATTTTGATTGTTTTTATTACTTTGTAAGCTTTATTTTATAACTTTTATTTTATTTATTGTTTTTAATATTTGTATATGTTTTTTATTTTATTTAAGTTTGTACATTTATGTTTTGTTTAATGTTTTATTTTTTTAAATATTTCTATATATTTATAGTTTTATTTTATGCTGCTTTTACTATTTTATGTTTTATTGTTAAAATTTATTTATTTATTAATTTTTATTTGAAAACGTTTTATTTTAAAATTTTTATTAATTTTTTGTTAAAAAAATTTTAAACTTTTTATTTATAAAATTTCACCTATTTTATTAAAAATGTTTTTAAAACTATTTTTTTACTAATTTTTAAAAAAAAAAATTTTAAATAAAAATATGTAACTTATTGACCCTAAAGCAGTAAAAAAGTAGTGCAAACATCATACTCTACCCCCATTCCCCAGGCCGTTACCTGCCATGCTCTATTGTCTTACTGCATTACATCATATTTGATCATGTATTATGCATAGACAACATAAAAATAAGTTCTTTCTATAAATACCATACAAGTAAGTTCTTTGCATGAACATAACAAATAATTTATTAAAAATATTTTATATTTTTACTAAATTCTTTATTCTTTTTATACTTGTAGCATACAAATATTAATTAATCATATGTCAATGTTATTTTAACATTAACATAGTAATATTTAACAAAACAACAAATATTTATCATATCTAAACTCTACATACCAGATCAATGATTAAATAATACACAAAGTTATTCATCAAATAAACTGAGCTAAAGCAATAGCATACCCTAACATACCTAAAGTTTAAATAAATTGCTAACATTAACAAAATTCACTGCTTAATAGCGGTAAGTAGACATTAACCTTACAAGAACTTAACCTACTCAAACTTTTCTATCATAGCTATAAAACATATCAAGCTAATTTACATTGACAATAGTAAATGGAAAAAAACCTTAACAAAATTATATGTCATAAACTAAGAAAACCTGATAACAGTTACATAACAAAGTTCAACATCAGATAAAGGCAAACATAACCTGAACTAAGAACATAAGTAGAGTAAGCTTAACATAGATACCTGAAAATAAAAAAACATAGCATACCTAAACAAGCCTAAATTAATGAATATAATTGGCTACATTAACAAATTCACTGCCATCATAGCTATAACAATCAATACAATTTTACATTGACATAGTAAAGGAAAATTTTATCAAGCCATAAATAACAAAACCTGATAAACATTGACATAACATAAGTTTCAATCAATAAAGCTTACATAACCTGAACTAGAGAACAAATGTACAACAAAGATAATTTTTATGACTTAGTAATTGAAAAATTTTTAACAAAAGAAAGAAGACTGGAATTAATGGTAAAAGTAGCTAACATACTTACAAAAACTTAACCTAATCCCACTTTCCAACATATCACTAACATATCAATGTTATTTAAGCATTATCAATTAGTAAATATTTACAAAAATTTAACAAAATATTATCATAACCTTGGCTAAATATCATACTGATCAACGAATAAATGCTAACATATAAAGATTACAAACGAATAAACTGTTAACATTAAGTAACAGCTTAACAATGTAAAGTAGCTAAAAACACTTCCTACAACTTACTTTTTCCCACTTTCTATCTCACTAAACATATGAATGTCATTTAGTAACATTTAGAAAAACCTTAGCAAAAAAATTATAGTTATCTAAAACCTAACTAACCACTTGTAAGACGAGCACACACCCCGGAGTTGGGGGCTTGACTCAAGCAGCTGCTGACATGATTTGGTCGATCTGGCCCCGAAGCGCATTAACCGACCTTAAAACTGCTTCCCTACCTGAAAACATTCACGAATTGTAGAAAACACCTGAAACGATGAAGAAATTGGGACCAAATCTCAATTTGGGGTTAGCAGCTTAACAATTTTGGGGTCACGATCCCACAAATCGGTCTCAGAGGCCGAATAACATAAAATCTTTCTGGTCAAGCACGAAAAGCCGAAATCACGTGGGTGACAGTCTGTCACCCTGGAACTGACAGGTGGACAATTTTGTCCACCCGTCCGATGTGCCCTCACACCACGATTTTCAACGATACATGGTGAAGTACTTCGCAAATAAACTATGGCACTTTGCTTACTCAAATAATATATAAAATTATATATATAGAATTATATAAATAATATATATATATATAATATATATAAATATGGTATTTTGCTTATCATATAATATATATATATATAATATATAATAATAAAATCTCTTCATGGGGTACAAACTCCTAACGTAATTTGTGCATAACATGGTGATTACAATCAGATACGACAAGCTTTAATGAAAAAGTGTGAATGACTTTCCAAGCATCTTATACAGAAAATTGAAATCAGTTTTCCAATGAAATATTTTTTAGAATTTCGCTACCTGCAATCTTACCAAATGCATGTCCGCTTAAGGGTTCCCTTCTTTGCTTTATACCAAATTCGCAGTATATAAATTCCATTTAAGGTAATAAATATATATATATATATATATATATATATAATATATATATATATATATATATATATATATATTAATATATATAAAATATATATAATAATATAAAATATTATAATATATTATATATATAATATTATATATAATAATTCCGCGACTGGGCTCAAACGGTAGACGAGACGGAGTCGCATGGCACAGTCGTGGGTTCAGTCCTAGTTCGGATCCTTAGGTAGAGAATTACCAGAGAAATTCCTTCCTTGAATAGGGCTATCCCGTAAGGTTAAATTTTAATAAATATATAATAATATATAATAATATATATATATATATAATATATATTATATATATAATAATAATATATAAATATAAATAATAATTATAATATATATATATATATAATCAATTCTGAGTGTTGATCCCTCTATTGAGGCAGCTGGAGGTTCTATTGCGTTTCGGAAATATATGAAGGAACACAGTATAAGATGGCCTGTTCTTTTTCAGGCAGCAGGAAGCAGGCAATAGGCAGCAGGAGTAAGCAGTATCCAGCTGACTATTGACGTTCCCTAATCATTCAATAATAAGAATAAAAAAAAATCCCATTTTGTATATAATTAATGAATTTGATAAAATAGAAACGCTAATGTTGTATTTATATACATGTGTTAAGTAACACATTATATATAAATACCACATAATGCCAGAGGACTGCGAAAATCGAATGACTGGCCTTCGAGCCGCAAAGTTAGGGGTAACGTCGGATGAATTTTGTAATTT